>PVHX01036736.1:0-10614 GCA_004024805.1 Geosciurus inauris
CAGGCAATGCTGTCCTTGGGCACCCAGCCCTCCCTCCATGCTGCGTCCATTTCTCTGTCTTTCTGCATTGGTCTCATGTCTTTATATAGCATAAAATCTAGAACAACATGGGTCTTGGAATCAAGGTATGGGCATTTGAATCATGGCTATGTTTGATGTTTCTGAGTTTAAGACATTTCTTTTTTTTTTTTTTTTTTTTTTGGTACCAGGGTTTGAACTCAGGGGCACTCGACCACTGAGCCTCATCCCCAGCCCTATTTTGTGTTTTATGTAGAGACAGGGTCTCACTGAGTTGCTTAGCACCTCACCATTTGCTGAGGCTGGCTTTGAACTCGCAATTCTCCTATCTCAGCCTCCCTAAGTGCTGGGATTACAGGCATGTGCCACCGTGCCCAGTGTGAGACACTTCTTATCTGTATAATGTGATGAACCATAAGAAACTCATAGAGCTATGTGCAATATTGCACAATAATGCAAACAACCTGTTTGATGGACGAGAGGTTGAGAATAAATTTTAATTCTCTTCATTTCCCTCATATCATATCATTTGTACCATTCTGTAAGATCAAAGAAATATTTTAATCTTTGAATTCATTCAATAAACAAATTAATATCCTTATAGTAGGTACTCAATAAATGAATTAAAATCCTTAAAGTGATGTTTCCAAAGTTACAAGAAGAAAGTTTTTGTTGGGATAAGTGATTTTTCCATTATTCCAGTAATTCATGGATGGTATTGTATCAACATAATACAATGAAGTTTTTCAACCTTTTAAAATTAATCATAATGTTTCAGTATGTTCAGGGCAGGGGAAGGACAAAATTTCACCATATCTATAGATTTAGGCTTCAGTAGCTCACACTCCCAGTCAGAAGAGGCACAATCAGGCAAGGATCACATAGGTTCACAATAATCAGTTTTGGCACGATGAAGCAAGATGTTAAGTAAGTGATTTCCATTAATAAATGGGATGAACTGAATAGACTACAGTATACTTCCTCCCTCACAGTGTGAATTACCTTCAAATATCTCATGCCCTCACATACACATCAGCCATCATCTCTCCCCTTTTCATCAAGTCTACTGCCACTCACCCCACCCCTAGGTAAAATATTTTTAGAGAGAAAATCAAACCAGAAAAGGCAGGACCCGAGATGAGTATTATCCCCTTGGATGTCTGATACTCATAAATGAGAATAGACTTGCAAACAGGCGTGAGATCTGGTCCAGTCTCCTCTGAAACCCAGAGGGCAGGGCAGAGCCAAGACCAGAATCAAGCTCTTTGCAAAGCTTCATTGTAAAGCTTTTGCTTCTGATCAGCATGAATGATTCATGCAGCTTCCCACATCTGCCTTAAGTACCTGCTTTGGCCTGGCCTTCGAAGGTGCTCACTCTCAGAGAGAGCAAGGAGTGGAGACTTCAGCTTCAACTACAAATCACCTATCAATTCATTGAGCTGCTATTTTTAAGTACTTATACAGTCAAGTATTATGTACTGTGTTGATCTGGGGATAAACAGTGAACCAGTGAACACTGAAGTTTCATTCTATCCAGGATGAAAACTATTGAAAAATAAATACAAACATGGTGTTACAGGAATACAGGATACCACAGGAGCATTTTATAGAAGAAATAATACAATCGATCGAGGTTGAAGATACAAGGATCTAGAGCAAAAGGCTGGACCTAGAGCAACAGGCATTAGAAAGACAGGGGCTGATCCTCCTCTGTAACACAGGAAGTCATAAAGGATGGTTAATGGTTAAGGCCCAAATTGGGCTTTAAGTCAAAGTGCTTCACATTTCATGCTATTTGTTCCATGCAGTAGAGCCATATCATCTATCTAGGGGGCACCAGATAGATAAGACTTAGAAGCAAGAAGTATTTGGGGCCCAGTCAAAGTGGAGGATCACAATTTGATGATGACTTCAACCTGCCAAAGTGTCTTTTTAATTTTTTAAATTTTTATAGCCATTAGATATAGTAGGGAGGATTTCATAGGGGTTGGAGATTTGTCAGTTGGATGCATAGACAAGTCAAAAGGGGCAAGGAAGTTTGTTGTATTGGCCAAAGAGTGACTGCAATGATGAGTCAAAGAAAGCAAATTGGGTGGGGAGTGGCACAAGAAAGGGGGCTGGTGGATGGGGAGAGAGTGGACTCCAGTGGATGTAACCAATCAAGTTTGAAAAGAAGGGGCTATGAACGCAGACAGGTGTCTGGACTCGTGGGAGTAAGGAGTCATGGCTGCTGTTGCAGACTCTGCATGACTTGGAGCATCTCCTTTGCCCTCTGTGGCTGTCAGTTTCTTGGCTTATGTGTCAAGAGGAAGCAGTAGATTCAGACCTTTTCCAGTGTGGCCTTTCTGTGATGCCACTGTTGGTCAACATTTCAGGCACTTTGGGATCTGAATCAGATAGATGAGCCCTCAGTAGTAGCCTATGAGTGCCTAGTTCATCGTTTCCAAATTTGTTACTGAAACCTACAGAAACCCCTATCTGTGTCCTGGGCTGATGCAGCAGCATTTGTGGCCTTCCCAGTCATATTTTGGACTCCTCCAAAATTTTTAATTGCAATCTCCAAGCTATGCCACTGTAAACACCCTTGTAAATCTTGATCTTTGTATCTTTATGGAAATATTCCTAGGGTTTATGGAGGGAAAGAATGCTTTGGGAAGAGACTCATGAGGATCTGGTAGTGACCCAGAGTGATCAAGTGATAGAATGACTGAGCTACTGGAATGTGGGAAGTTGTGGTCACAACCACATGGTTAGCAAACAGTTTTCTAATCATCTGTGGCTCATTCCCTTGAGTTGAGTGCAGTGTATGTATAAATAGGCTTCTGTTCATAGGGTCTCCTCAGTTTCATCACCTGCCCAAGGTTAGGAAGACAAGGTAAGTGTTCTTACTGATGCAGTAGCAGTTTGGGGATAGCTGGGGCTGCCAAGTCTCTGCTAAATGGGACAAGGCACCCTAGGGTAGAGACAGTGAGAACTAGGGTAGAGACAGTGATGGGTACAAGTTAGTTTTTTAGACAAGAGAGAACTGCATAAAGCTGAGGAGTAGGACTAAAGCAGATCCCATGCTGCAAGAACAAGAAAAAAACATGATGAAAAGGGGTGGCATAACAGTAAACTGGAGCTAAAAATGTAGTGAATGTGTAAATTAGAGAATATGATAAAAGCTCATGTAAGATACTGGGAGTTACCTAGTGCCCTAATAAGCTGCTGCTTTTAAAGTCAGGAGTCTTAGGAGTCTTAGGAGAAACAGGGTAGATGGGAGACGGGATGACCAAATTCTGATTTACCCTCTGTTGGATTTCTCCTATGCCAGGAAAGCAGGACTGCTCTGCTGCAATGATACAGCCGCCAGAGTCACAGATTTAACTGCAGAATTTCAGTTTCTGCAGAAAAAAATATTGATACAAATAACATTCATAGTCACTGGAAATTTTTAAATCTGCATTTTTTAGGGTAACTGAACTTTCTCCAAGATGTCCTACCAGCAAAACCAGCAGAAGTACCAACTCTCTGCCAAGAGCCTCCCCAAATGTCCACCTAAGTGCCCCCCTCAGGCCCCTCAGACTCTGGCCTTACACCCAGCTCCCTGCCCAGCTCGAGCTCCAGCCTCCTCCTGCTGTCCTCCCGCCTGCTGTGTTTCTGGGTTTGGAGGCAGCAGCTGCTGTCTAGTGTCTCACCGACTTCCACAAGTCTATCTATGCCTGCCGCAGAATTCTGACTGCTGTGAAAATGATTCCTCTGGATGTTCCAGATGTTGCCATGGCTCTGGGGGCCACAGCTGACCTGCAATCTCAACCAAGAAACCACTGCCAAGGACCCACCTGAAATCGATGCTTTTCCTCACTCTTCTGCTTCTTTTCCCTCTCCTCCCAAACTGGCTGTACAGGTGATGGGCTCTTCCTCTTGCGTTTTCAGCAACCCTTCTGATCTGAGTTGTGGTCCTAGAGCAAGGAAACCAGAATGCAAAAGAAATATCTGCTTCCCAAAGCCTCATCAGTGTGCAGAAATAAAGCTTGGTAGCCTGACTTCATGGTATTTGTTGATTCCTTCATGCAGCCCACATTAACCTGGATTCTTTAAGCAGATCCCCATAATGAGCCATCCGGATGGGAAATTCCTAACCAGATAGACCCAGAGTCTGAATTATTGGAGAGGGCTTTGAGAAGGAAAGATCCAAAGGGTGTCCTAGGGGGGTGCTTTCAAACTACAAGTGACCCTGTGGTCCTGCTGCGGCTGCAGTTGCCACTGTCACTGAGCCACTGTCTTGCTTAAACAGGACATTCTGCTCCCCAGACCCTTCCTATTTGGGAAAATTTTCTGCTTAAAGGGAAAAATGCCACCGGAGTACCTGTAGTTCTGAGATCCTAGTTTTAAAACCATGAAAAATACTCTCCTCCAGCCAATATCCACATAACTGAGTCTCCCACTATCTCTTCAGAATTAGGAGCCAGAATCAGGGAGAATCCACACAGCAGCCAATTAGCACAACACCTGAGAGGCCTCAGTATTGCTCTCCACCCTTCATGGTTTCTTCCCTTCTATTTGACAGGCTACATGTCATGGGCTTGGGGAAAATTCTCAAGGCACCCTTCTTCCCAGCCCAATGTGGGCTGCAATACAACATGCTTCTGCTCATCCTCTATGACTATGGTTCTTAAGCTCAATATTGAGACACATTGCTACCCATAAGGTTGGTGGGAGAGAAGGGGATGGAGCCATGGTCATTACCCCAGAAATTCCACATAACCCATGGCTCAGCTTAACCAAAACATGGCTATTGAAACATCTGGGTTCATGCAGTCGTTTGGCTCACACATGATTGCCATCCATCAGGTGTGTCCTAGCAGAGGCAAGATTGGGGACTGCTGTTCCAGTCATTCTCTTGGATCCAAATAAGTGACTAAAAGGCATAATTGGCCTGAGGCACCCAGGGTAGGAGAGCTTACAGGGCTAGAATGAGGGCAAACTTGACTTCCCCACTTGATATTCCAACACTCAGTCCAAGGAGGACTTGCAGGTCAGCAGTTTTCAACCTGGGACAAAGGAGAGAGTAGGATTTTAGAGAGGCATTTTCCTGTGTGTGTGTGTGTGTGTGTGTGTGTGTGTTTAAATACTGTGACAATATTCACCATGCTTACTCAAAATGTTAAATAGCAGGCAATCAATCAATGGTTCCTCTGAGGTCACCTGGTGTTCCAGGGTAGTCTGGGCTGTGGGTCTAGCTAGATAATCCCAGAGTAAAAATTTTAGAACACCTCACTGTATCTTTTTAACGGATTTAAGGGAAAATGTTCTTTTTCTCCACAATCTAGACTCATTCTTCAAAGTAATATCTTCCATATCAAACTCATTCCTAAGCACTAAAGAAAGATTGAGTCATCTGAGAAGTGAAATGGACTTTTTTCAAATATTGAGCTTAATCTAAAAGAGGAATGTGCTGAAATTGGAAACTGAGTTGTTCAAAACAAATCTGGCAACTGTTAGTGCCCTGATCCGGGTGCTATGCCATGTGTCCAGGGCTGTGTAGTGCACGATCCACATAACTCTGGGCACAGCCCCAATGACCATCTGCAAAGCAGCAATTGTGATTTTACCAACACTGTCCAAAGAGAAAAAAACAATCATTAAGTACAGTGGGTGCTGAGATTAATGACAAGATCATAAGTGTCACCTGCAAACCATGAATTAATTTTGCATGTTAATCAAAATATGCCAATTTTTTCTTAATTGACTAATGGATATAAATTTCCATGTGAAAGACAAATGAGTAAATAAACTCCATTATATATATATGTGTGTGTGTGTGTGTGTCCCAATATAAAATGCTATTTGAGAAATAAGGTTGCTGTTGTAAAGTATTTGAAAGCCTCTGTGAAATACTATAGATTCCATGCTTTATCAATAAGCACGCCATAAGGAAAAAAACCACAAGTGATAATATCTTCAAAATGTTATAAACAATATCATTGTGATAAAATGACATCATTTTTTATAAATGACATTTTATTTAATGTCATTAAATGCCACTCTTTTATTAAATTTAAAGATAAAACATTTTTATAATTGGCATTATTATTATGATATAAATGACATAATTTTGTTCTTAGCATAAAATCTGCATTTAAGAAAATAATGTGCCTATTCCGGTTCCAAGATGGTGGCCTAGACGGACTCCTCTGTGCTAGTGTCTCCAGGACCAGAGCTTGAAGTAGTGGAAATACCGTCTCCCAGCCAGCTTCATGACATCATCCTACAGCTCATCATCCCCCACAGGAATTTCACTGTGCTTGTACGCAGGGCCACCAGGCAGCAGCACTTGCCATAAGCAGCGTGACTTCAGCAGCCAGCGGCAGAACACAGCTGCAGCGCGGGGCCCCAGCCCAGGGCTCCAGCCCAGGATTCGCCCCGGGTGGGTGGGGCCTGCTTCTACACGGAGTTCCTGGCTCCAGCGCCCACCCAACCATGCAGGACTCCTACCAGTTGCTCCTGTGGACAAATGTCTCCCATGCGGGACCCCCAGCTACTATTCTTCGTGGATCGCCATTTACCAGGATGGAATTTCCTGCACCAGGAAACACCGGACAGTATCTGGGGACAAACTTTTACTTCAACACAGCACACCGTGAAACAGTGTCTCCACTGCATCCAAGACTACCAGCGGCTCAGAACTTCACCCTGTTGCTGAAGCAGATGGCTTCCTTGTGAGACTCTCACCTCACCTTCACCCAACAAGGAAATTCCAGTAAGCAATGGACAATGCCACCTACTAGAGGTGAAGGGAAGCAAACCTGCATATTTACATCGAGACTTTTTATTTTATTTTTTTATTCTTATTTTTTATTTTATCCTTTATCTTTCTTTCCTGATATTCCTTTTGTTTAATCTTTTTCTTTTATTTCTCTGCTCATTTCTTCTTTCTTTTCTTCTTCTTTTTCTTTTTTTCCTTTTCTCTTTTCCCTCTCGCTCTTTTCCCACCCTCTAATCCCCAACAGTTGTGAAACCAAGTATTTGTTATACAGTAGGATATGGTAGACTGGGATTTCTGAACAGTATACTAGAGTGGTTTTATATACTTTCGTAACTCCCACTTGCATATGTTTTATTTTTCTTACTATCATGTCTCCTCGCTAGCTGTACTCTCTTTTCTTCCTCCTTACTGATCTTCCCCAACTCTCTTTCTCTCTTTCTACTAATAGCCAACTTCTCTTGGATTCCTTTTTCATGCCTTCTAAGATCTGATAACCATATCCTCACTTCCTTCTACCCCAACATTCTATCCTACACCCCACCCTCAAGTTTCTGTAGCCCACCAACAGAAACTATAGACCCTTGTGTAAACCTATTGTTTACATATTAGATGTTAAAGGAACTCATAAGTGTTGTATATTGTGACCAAACTGTAAATGTATATAGGAGCTATTAGGAGCTACTTGGTTTAATACTATATATTGTTTGTATTGAGAACAATTAATATTGGTCTCCCCTTTAAAGGAGAGGTATTGAAACCCTGCAGGGAAACTATAACCCATCAGGAGTAAAAACTGTAACACCTTGGATCAGCAGAGCTGGAAGGAAAGACACACAAACACCATGAAAAAACAAGGGAAGAAAGTGCCTCAAACAAACCAAGATACTACATTATTAGAATCCATGGTCAGTACAGCAGAAGAAATGACAGAACAGGAATTCAGGATGTATATAATTAAAATGTTCTGTGACTTAAAGAATGATATAAGATAGCAAGCCCAGTAGGCAAAAGATCATTTTGATAAAGAGATACATGGGCAAATACAGGAAGTAAAAGATCAGTTCGATAAGGCGGAGGAGATTGTGAAAAGGAACCAAACAGAAATCCTTGAAATGAAAGAAACAATAAACCAAATTAAAAACTCAATAGAAAGCATCACCAACAGATTAGACCACTTGGAAGACAGAACCTCAGATACTGAAGACAAAATATTTAACTTTGAGAATAGAGTTGACGACACAGTGAAGATGGAAGACACCATGAACAGAACATCCAAGAACTATGGGATAACATTAAAAGACCAAACTTAAGAATAATCAGGATAGAGGAAAACATAGAATTCCAAACCAAAGGAATGAGCAATCTATTCAATGAAATAATGTCAGAAAACTTTCCAAATATGAAGAATAAATTGGATAATCAAATACAAGAGGCTTACAGGACACCAAATGTACAAAATCACAACAGATCTACACCAAGGCACATCATAATGAAAATGCCTAACATTCAGAATAAGGAGAGAATCTTAAAAGCCACGAGAGAAAGAAATCAGATTACATATAGGGAAAAGCCAATTAGGATCACTGCAGACTTCTCAACCCAGACCCTAAGAGCAAGAAGGTCATGGAACAGCATATACCAAGCATTAAAAGACAGCAGATGCCAACCAAGAATCTTATATCCATCAAAATTAAGTTTTAGGTTTGATGATGAAATAAAAACCTTCCAAGATAAACAAAAATTAAAAGAATTCACAGCAGGAAAGCTGGCACTACAGAACATTCTTGGTAAAATATTCCATGAGGAGGAAATAAAAAACACCAATGAAAACCACCAGAGGGAGGAGCTACACTAAAGGCCAATCAAAGGAGAAACCAAGTCAAGTTAAAAACTAAGAATAAACCAAAATGACTGGGAATACAAACCATGTCTCAATAATAACACTGAATGTCAATGGCCTAAACTCAGCAATTAAAAGACACAGACTGGCAGATTGGATTAAAAAAAAAAGACCCAACAATATGCTGCCTCCAAGAGACTCATCTCATAGAAAGAGACACTCACAGATTGAAGGTGAAAGGATGGAAAAAAATGTATCACTCACATGGACTGTGTAAACAAGCAGGAGTTTCCATCCTCATTTCAGATAAAGTAGACTTCAAACCAAACTTAGTGAAAAGGGATAAAGAAGGTCATTTCATACTGCTTAAGGGAATCATACACCAACAAGACATAACAATCTTAAATATCTATGCCCCAAACAATGGGGCAGCCATGTTTGTCAAACAAACACTTCTCAAATTCAAGAATCAAATAGGCCCCAACACAATAGTATTGGGTGACTTTAACACAACTCTCTCACGTCTGGATAGATCTTCCAAACAAAAACTAAACAAAGAACCTACAAGACTCAATAGAAGAATCAATGGTCTAGACTTAACAGATATATGTAGAACACTCCATCCTTCAACAAGCAAATACACGTTTTTCTCAGCAGCACATGGATCCTTCTTCAAAATAGATCATATGCTATGCCACAAAGCAAGTCTTAGTAAATACAAAAAAATAGAGATACTACCCTGCATTCTATCTGACCATAATGGAATGAAACTAGAAATTAACAACAGTTTTTTAAAAAGAAGCCACTACAATACCTGGAGACTCAATAATTTGCTATTGAACAATGCATGGGTTATAGAAGACATCAGGGAAGGGAGAAAAAAATTCTTGGAGGTATGTGAGAACCCTGATACAACATACCAAAATCTCTGGGACACTATGAAGGCAGTGCTAAGAGGAAAGCTCATTTCATTAAGCTCATATATTCAAAGATGTAAAAGTCAACAAATCAATGACTTGACACTACAACTCAAATCCCTAGAAAAAGAAGAACAAAGTAACACCAAAAGAAGTAGAATCATGGAAATAATTAGAATCAGGGCTGAAATCAATGAAATTGAAACACAAGAAACAATTCAAAAAATAGAGTAAACAAAAAGCTGGTTCTTCAAAAAAATAAACAAAATTGACAAACCTTTAGCCACCCTAACAAAAAGAAGGAGAGAGAAAACCCAAATTACTAAAATTTGTGATGAAATAGGAAATATCACAACAGACCCTGCTGAAATACAGAGGATAATTAAAAACTATTTTGAAAACTTATATTCCAGTAAAATAGAAAGCCCTGAAGACACTGAAAAATTCCTAGTGACATATAACTTACCCAAACTGAACCAGGAAGACATTCATGACTTAAACAGATGAATTACATGCAAGGAAATAGAAGAGGCCATCAAGAGCCTTCCAACCAAGAAAAGCCCTGGACCAGATGGATCCTCAGCCGAGTTCTACAAGACCTACAAAGAACTAACTCCAATACTCCTCAAATTATTCCGTGAAATAGAAAGAGAAGGAACCCTTCCAAACTCATTCTATGAGGCTAGTATCACCTTGATTCCAAAACCAGAGACACGTCAAAAAAGGAAAATTTCAGACCAATATCCCTGATGAATATAGATGCAAAAATACTCAATAAAATTTTGGCAAATCACATACAAAAGCATATTAAAAAACTAGTGCACCATGATCAAGCGGGGTTCGTTCCAGGGATGCAAGGTTGGTTCAACATATGGAAATCAATAAACGTAATCCATCACATCAATAGACTTAAAGATAAGAATCACATGATTCTATCAATTGATGCAGAGAAAGCATTTGACAAAATACAGCACCCTTTCATGTTCAAAACACTAGAAAAACTAGGGATAGTAGGAACATACCTCAACATTGTTAAAGCAATCTATGCTAAGCCTAAGGCCAACATCATCCTAAATGGAGAAAAATTGGAA
>PVHX01036737.1:0-10615 GCA_004024805.1 Geosciurus inauris
ATCTATGCCCCAAATAATGGAGCTTCTACGTATATCAAACAAATCCTTCTCAAATACAAGAATCAGATAGACCACAACACAATAATACTTGGAGACTTTAACACAGCTCTCTCACCACTGGATAGATCTTCCAATCAAAAATTTAATAAAAAAACCATAGATCTCAATGAAACTATCAATAATTTAGACTTAACAGACATATATAGAGTGTTTCATCCATCAACAAGTGAATACACTTTTTTTCTCAGCTGCACATGGATCCTTTTCCAAAATACATCATATGTTATGTCACAAAGTCAGTCTTAGCAAATACAAAAAAATAGAGATTCTACCCTGCATCCTATCTGACCACAATGGAATAAAATTACAAATCAATGACAGATTAAAAAACAGAAACTACTCCATCACCTGGAAACTAAATAATATGCTATTGAATGATGCATGGATAACAGAAGACATCAAGGAAGAGATAAAAAAATTCTTGGAGGCAAATGAAAACTCCGATACAACATATCAAAATCTTTGGGATGCCATGAAGGCAGCACTAAGAGGAAAGTTCAAAGCACTAAACTCATTAATTAGAAGAAGCAAAAGTCAACAAATAGATGAATTGACTCTTCGTCTCAAAGCCTTAGAAAAGGAAGAACAAATTAACACCCAAAGAAGTAGAAGACAGGAAATAATCAAAATCAGGGATGAAATCAATGAAATTGAAACAAAAGAAACCATTCAAAAAATTGACAAAACAAAAAGCTGGTTCTCTGAAAAAATAAACAAAATTGACAAACCCTTAGCCACCCTAACGAAAAGGAGGAGGGAGAAAACTCAAATTACTAAAATTCGAGATGAAAAAGGAAATATCATGACAGACAGTACTGAAATACAGAGGATAATTAGAAACTATTTTGAAAATTTATACTCCAGTGAAATAGAAAACCCTGAAGACACTGACAAATTTCTAGAGGCATACAACCTACCCAAACTGAACCAAGAGGACATACACAACTTAAACAGATCAATTTCAAGCAAGGAAATAGATGATGCCATCAAGAGCCTTCCAACCAAGAAAAGCCCAGGTCCAGATGTATTCTCAGCAGAGTTCTACAAGACTTTCAAAGAAGAATTAATACCAATTCTCCTCAAACTATTTCATGAAATAGAAAAGGAGGGAACCCTTCCAAACTCATTCTATGAGGCAAGTATCACCCTGATTCCAAAACCAGACAGAGACACATCCAAGAAAGAAAACTACAGACCAATATCGCTGATGAACATAGATGCAAAAATTCTCAATAAAATTCTGGCAAATAGCATATAAAAACATATCAGAAAAATAGTGCACCATGATCAAGTGGGGTTCATTCCAGGGATACAAGATTGGTTCAACATACAGAAATCAATTAACATAATACATCACATCAATAGACTTAAAGATAAGAATCATATGATTCTATCAATCGATGCAGAGAAGGCATTTGACAAAATACAACACCCTTTTATGCTCAAAACACTAGAAAAACTTGGGATAGAAGGAACATACCTCAACTTTGTAAAAGCTATCTATGCTAAACCCAAGGCCAACATCATCCTAAATGGAGAAAAATTGGAATCGTTCCCTCTGAAAATGGGAACTAGACAGAAATGCCCTCTCTCACCACTACTATTCAACATAGTCCTTGAAACATTAGGCAGAGCAAATAGACAGATGAAAGAAATTAAAGGGATACGAATCAGAAAAGAAGAACTCAAACTATCATTATTTGCGGGCAACGTGATTCTATACTTAGAGGATCCAAAAAATTCTACCAGAAAACTTTCACGGCTAATAAATGAATTCAGCAAAGTAGCAGGATATAAAATCAATACCCACAAATCTATTGCATTTCTATACATCAGTGATAAACCCTCTGAAAGAGAAATTAGGAAAACTATACCATTCACAATAGCCTCAAAAAAAATAAAATACTTGGGAATCAATTTAACAAAAGAGGCAAAAGACCTCTACAATGCAAACTACAAGACACTGAAGAAAGAAATTGAAGAAGACCTAAGAAGATGGAATAATCTCCCATGCTCCTGGATAGGCAGAATCAATATTGTCAAAATGGCCATACTTCCCAAAGCGATATATAGATTCAATGCAATCCCAATTAAAATCCCAACTTCATTCCTTATAGAAATAGAAAAGGCAATCATGAAATTCATTTGGAAGATTAAGAGACCCAGAATAGCCAAAGCAATGCTTAGCAAGAAGAGTGAAGCAGGAGGCATCACAATACCTGACTTCAGATTATACTACAAAGCTATAGTAACAAAATGGCATGGTACTGGCACCAAAATAGACATGTAGACCAATGATATAGAATAGAAAACACAGAAATGAACCCACTTACATACAGTTACCTTATACTAGATAAAGGAGCTAAACATGTACACTGGAGAAAAGATAGCCTGTTCAACAAATGGTGCTGGGAAAACTGGAAATCCATATGCAGCAAAATGAAACTAAACCCCTATCTCTCACCATGCACAAAATTCAACTCAAAGTGGATCAAGGACCTGGGAATCAGACCAGAGACCCAACACCTAATAGAAGAAAAAATAGGCCCAAATCTTCATTATGTCAGATTAGGACCATACTTCCTTAACAAGAGTCCTACAACACAAGAAGTAAAATCAAGAATCAACAAATGGGATGGATTCAAACTAAAAAGCTTCTTCTCAACAAAAGAAATAATCAATGAAGTGAACAGAGAACCAACATTCTGGGAACAAATCTTTGCCACACACACATCTGATAGAGCACTCATCTCCAGGATATATAAAGAACTCAAAAAGCTTAACACCAAAAAAACTAACAACCCAATCAATAAATGGGCCAAAGAGCTAAACACAAACTTCACAGAACAAGATATACAATCCATCAACAGACATATGAAAAAATGTTCAACAATCTCTCTAGCAATCAGAGAAATGCAAATCAAAACCACCCTAAGATTTCATCTCACGCCAGTCAGAATGGCAATTATCAAGCACACAAACAAAAGTAAGTGTTGGCGAGGTTGTGGGGAAAAAGGCACGCTCATACATTGCTGGTAGAACTGCAAATTGGTACAACCAATCTGGAAAGCAGTATGGAGATTCCTTAGAAAACCTGGAATGGAACCACCATTTGAGCCTGCTATCCCACTCCTCCGTCTATACCCAGAAGACTTAAAAACAGCATACTACAGTGCTGCAGCCACTTCAATGTTTATAGCAGCTCAATTCACAATAGCTAAACTGTGGAACCAACCAAGATGCCCTTCGATAGATGACTGGATAAAGACACTGTGGTATATATACACAATGGAATATTACTCAGCAATAAGAGAGAATAAAATTATGGCATTTGCAGGTAAATGGATAGAGTTGGAGAATATCACGCTAAGTGAAGTAAGCCAATCTCAGAAAACCAAATGCCGAATATACTCGTTGATAACTGGATGCTGATCCATAATGTGGGGAAGGACATGGGAACAATGGTGGATCTCTGTTCACAGGGTTGTAAGGGGGGAGGGGGCATGGGGACAGTAAAGGTGTGGAATATGATGGTCATCATAGCCCTAACTTTATGTATGACTGCATATATGTTGCGATTCTATACAACTTACAACTAGAAAATTGATATGTTATCCTCTATCCATGTACAATGAATCAAATTGCACTCTGTTAACATGTAAGCCTAAATAGAACAAATAAAATATGAAAAATAAATAAATAAATAAATATTTTGTCAGGAAAATAAGCACTGTGTACAATATGTAAGCAAATGCACACAGGAATACCCACATATACACAACCATAGAGATGCACACTGACAAATGTGTGCTCCTGTGCATGCACATACATGCTTTCATTTTGAAATACCTCAAAACCTACAGACACCCAGGGCCTAGGCTCCAACTATGACCGCTGGGGGACAGATTCCAACTCAGGCCCTTGCAGGTTCATGTCTGCTATTTCCATCTTCAGGTAGGGATAAACTTTGTGCCTTTCTCATAAGGTTGGAAGGATTCAATGTGTCCACCTAAGTAAACCCTTTAGAAGACAGTGAGGCCCACTGAAAGCCCACAGTAATTATTAGCCATACATCTCAGAACTTTGTTTTGCTTAACATCTACAGGAAACCTACCCAATCAGGAGACCGTCCTGAACACAGACAGTTCTGCATGCATTTCAGTACCCTGGAGTGCTGGTTTTGCAAGTTTATATCAAATGAGCATGTATGACAGCTATAGGCCAGAATATGTATGCATTTTATTTCTTGAGAAAATGCTAGATGAAGTTGGAATTTAAGCATCCCATCTAATTTGTATCATGGAAGGACTAAAGTAGCTCTACAAAGTCCAGTCTGGTAACTTCCTGCCATGGCCATGTTTGAAGACATCATCTAGAATGTAGAAGATAGTGTCAAAGAGCACCTTTAATTAATTTTAAAAGATTAGGATTATTTTATCTTGTCAGAGTCAGATCACGACCTAAAGGACATCAGCCTAAGTGGCTGCACCATCATGCTCATGATTTCCTATGGCTTGGCATCTCCATGGTCTTCTTCTGAGACAGAGAGCTAGCCCATCATTTACAAAGAGAAATACAATACAACCCCATGATATACCCAACTTCACTCCAGGAAATTCCACAAGGCCAAAGATTTTGCTCACAGTAGGAAACTGGAATTTAAATTTTTATCTGGAAGCACATTGATCAAAGACCCATTGACTAAAGTGAAAGCAGAGAAGTACAAATCAAGAAAATACTACTATGCTCAGAGAGAAAATAGGACAGCAGTGTGGCATCTAGTTCCAGATCCAACTAAGTGCATTGGTGGTGGCCATCGATAACTTCCTAAATAGAACTCCCAGCTAGCCCCAAAACACCACAGCCAGCATCTCCATTTATCTTGTAAGTTCCCCCACATATCTCACTGAAGATAAAATACAATGAGATCATAACCCTTCAAAATTGTCCAATATTTTTCTCTAATGGCTAATGGTGATTCTCACAGATTAGTGAAGGAAAGGTTATGGAAAGCTTCAAAACTGTACACCTCAAGAAAAAAAAAAAGTTTCCTAAAAGATAGGAGGCACCAGGAGTAGAGAAGAGCCCTGTGGAGCTTAGGATGGTGCAGAACTCAGCCCAGGGGTGTCGGCCACAGATCTATTTGGCCCTCTAAGTGAGGACTTTCTGCCATTTGCCAAAAGCATCCAAACAAACCTTACATTTTCTGTGTGCAATGAAGTGAAAAAGTTTGGGAAAACCTATGAGTTTGAGAATCAAAGACTTGAATTTCATCTGGACAAGAAACTGATTCAGAGAAGAAAACTGTCTACTCCCAGGTTATCAGCCATTTAAAACAGAGCAGAATGAGAACTTGAGAATCACTTCTGTCTGATTCGAAGACCACCATGCAATCCTTTGTCACCAATGATATAAAGACTGATTGCCTTTGGTAACCTGATAATTTTGCAAAAATATTGTACCATCATGATTGGAGAAGCCACTGAATTTTTAAACTTTACAAAATGTATGTTACATTTCAAGTGTAAGCTAGTATTGGAATGTTAGTCTGTCTGTAACAGTGAATTCCAGTAGCCAAGCAATCCCGTCCCTACATATGTATCTACGAGAAGGACATATGTCCACAGAAATACTTACACATGAGTATTCATAGCAGCACTATTTTTAATTAGTCAAAAAAGTGAAAATGATCCAGGTATCCATCACCTAACGAATGGTGAATGAATGAAGAACATCAGTATACCTACAACAAAATGCTATTCAACTAGAAAAGGAAATAGGGTATTCATGTATGGTAGGCCAGGGGTAAACTTGAAAACATACTAATTACAAGAAACCAGTCCCAGAAGCCACATATTTTATGATTCAACTCTTCTGAAATATCTAGAGTAGGCAAATCCATAGATACCAGACATTGATTAGCAATTGCCCATGGCTAAAAGGAGAAGCTATAGTGAGTTTCTGCCAATGGGCAAAGGTATTTTGAATGGAGTGATTAAAATAATCTAAAATCAATAGGGGCAGCTACCCCAGTCTGAGTATTTGAAAAATGTTAAAACCTTACAAAGATGAATTTTATGGTATGTGATTTCTGTCTCACATAAAGCTGTTATGAAAAAATTTCAAATGCCAAGTAAGGATAACAGGTTCCTGCATTGTTGGTTCCAGAGGAAGTAGTGGCAGGTAAAGAAAGAAGGTCGTGGGGGCTGGGGCTGTAGCTCAGTGGCAGAGCACTTGCCCAGTATGTGTGAAGCACTGGGTTCGATCCTCAGCACCACATAAAAATAAACAAGTAAAATAAAGGCATTCTGTCCATCTACAACTGCAAAAAAAATTAAAAAAAAAAAAGAAGAAAGAAAGAAGGTCGCGGTGTGGTTGATTCCCAAGAGGGACCACGGTGGGATCTAGTGTAGCAAAACCTTCAGCAGTAGCATCTTATGGGGAGCCCAAAAGTAAAGGAAAGAGTTCTCCATAGACAGAGCCTTTCACAGGGCAGGCTCCTGTTAGTCTGACGTATGGGGCACAGGGAACAAGCTCCTGGTATGCAAGAACCATATCAAAAACAATGTAAAAGTGACACTGGTCTTCAATAGCTTTAGCCCAAAGGACATTTTTGACTGGAATGTACTGCCCACAAAGCTTGTTGCCATGTAAATATTCATGAAGCAACTGATTCTACAATCAGTTTAAATACTGTTACATTATTTATAATTGTAAATTAGTTTGCAATTTATATTATCTAGCATTAAAATTGCTTCATAATTTATGTAACCTATTTCCATTATTTACCTCATAATCATGTTGGTGTGGTGGACACCTGGCTCCAAGCCCAAGAACCCATTCTTGTCTCCAAAATGTGTGGCATATGCATCTTTAGGAAACCTCCGGAAACTATGCACACATCTCTTCACCAGTGTTTTGTCACAGAAATCTCCCCTCTTGCCCAGATTTTCTTTTTTAGTGTTAAAGAGATTAAAGCAGATAGGTAGTACACTTTTTTCAGTCGTAGTCATTGTTAAGGAACAGAGCCAGATGGGAGAACCAGTAGGCACAGAGGTGGTGAGCGGTATCCATAAAAGCTGTGCCCAAGAGCTTGGACATGTTATTTTGACTACGTATAAGCCCACACATGCTCTGTTATTTTACTGTGTGGAGTTCATAGTGCCATATGTCAGGCAAAAAGAATGTTTCCTGCTACTTCCACTCTGATTATTGAACATGTTCTTCTGGAGACTCAGAGAACTATTCAAAGGACAGCCTGCCCCACCTCCTATGGTAAATTTGCAATTACGTCACATCTATGCAATAACCAGGATGCAGCAGCCTCTCATGACCCTCTTCTCAACTCTTAAATATCAGAATTGCATCTCCTTTCCCTGTTCCCACAGCAGGAGGTCATAAAGTGGGACGAACTGTCAAAACAGTGTCTCAGATTGCAAAATACTTAGGTTTCCCCTAAATGACAATTCTATAAATCTTTAGCAAGCGTGTCTGTGTAGATTAATCTTGTGGCCATTGGGCAAGATTTGCAACCTCATGGGATTTTCTGGGAAGATTCTCTTCCATGGGAGTCTTCCTGAGGAATTTCAAGGATGAGCGTTGGCCCAGGGTTGCTGGCAGAGCACAACACAGTCATCACGAACAGCTGCCTCTTCTCCTGCCACTGTTCCTCTACAACAGCGTCTCAGGAAGCCAGCCTGCACCTGCAGCATGCTCTGCTCAACCAAAACGAGCCTGTCCCACATACAAATCACTGCAACTGTCGCCACTGATCCACTGCATAGAGGATCCTGTCCGAATCTGCCATCACCACATATTTACAACAATTACCTGTACACACACGTGCACACGCACACACGCACACACACACAGGATTCAGATGTCAGCATCACACTATTTTTCTCCATTCTTTTTCCTTAATGCCAGTCCATAAAGGAGGACCCACAACACATCTGCATATTCCTACAATCAATAAGGGGATATGGATCATGGGTAAGGACTGATTGTAAAATATAGCCATAGTTTTGGAAGGGTCGGATTGGACAACTCGTCTCATGTCTATTGACACTTTTCTCTAGGTTTCTTAGAATGGCATGTCTGAACTTCACCCTCAATTCCACCACGCAAATGAAATGATTCCACAGGTCCTTCAAGCTCTTCCTAGAATAAAGTAGACATTGATTTGAATCATGCCTGATCTTCTATCTCTGTGACTCTGGAAGAGTCACAAACCTTTGCCAACCCTCTTCCCTCATGTAAAGGTACTTGTACCATCTACCTGTCATCAAGATTTTTGTGAGGTTCAAATTGATTCATGCTTTTAACATTCTCAACAAACAAGCAGGCCTCTAGTGCCTGGCCATTAGGACCCTGAGCAGTGTGCCCTTTGCTCCCTGCCCAGCAGAGCCTGGCTGAATCATCTAACTGTTCTCCTTTTCCTTCTACCTATCTGCAGCATGGCTTAAATTCCGCTGCCAGGGTCCTCTGGACTTGTTGCTGTGACAGCCCCTGAGCACCGCCAGTGGGATGCCACAGAGCATCAGTCCACACCCTCTGCCTCACCATCACCATACATCCCCCACTCAGCATCCTTGAGACAGCAGCACTTTCCCGCCCACACACCCATTGAGCTTTATGTTCTGAATGCCATCACCAAATGACGAATGTTCACCTTTACTTCCACTAGTGGGAAAGCCCACCTCCAGTGCATCCACAAAAGCTGTGATATTTCCCCCAGTCCAGTTCCCCATGGGAATTATTTCTTCCTTTTACCTTGTACTCAAAACACATTGTACATGTCCTTTACTGTTCCACTTACACGGTGATATAACTGCTTATGAACTTAATTCTCAGCACAAGTCCATGGGCTAAGACACTTCAATTAGTACACCCTTTCATTACAATACAGCACAGGTCTTGAATGTTACAGGGGTAAAGTCAAAGTTTGGGGGACAAAGGGAGACGTACCAGGAGCATTTGAGAAGCCCAGCTCCTCCATGAGGCATGCTGCCCTGCCCTGCATTGGCTGGGTGACTTGGGCGAGATAATTCTCTTCTTTAAGGCTCAACTGCCTATGAAACGGGGATACATGACCATTAGAAGGACTCTGAAACTACGGGGTTATTATTGCACTTTCCCAGGGGTTTCGTGAAGATTATAATACTGCATTCTTTACCTGAATTATCTCACAGTTACTAGCATGCAATGATTAACACATACTTGCTGTCACATATTGAAGAGGGAAGCCTTAATTTTAAGGCATCTCATAGGCCAGACCTATTTGCTGAATAATCCCAGTCACTGCTCAGAAGCTCAAGCCCTAGAAGCAGTTTAATGAAATAGAAGAGAATGAGAAAAGAGAGAAAACAAACCATATGTGTGTAGATCTCCCACCATGGGAGCTGGTCAGAAACACCACAGAGGCCTGGATATAAAACCTGAGGGTGGTTACATCTCAGTCCTTCTGTGAATCTTCTTTATAAGAGGCACATGTGATTCTCACACCTATTTCCTAGCTATGAAACCCAGGGCTGTCAGACATTCCTGAATTGGGGTAATGCACACTTTCATTAGCTGCCTGCCATGACTTTTTCTAATCTGTCATGAAGTAGTGTGGTTAAAAACAGCACTCTCCACTACATGTATGCTGAAGAGAAGAATGGGGAACAAACCGTAGCTGGGATGCCCGTAACTTTCTTCTGCCAGCAACAAATCTTTCTGCCAAGGCTAAACCACTTACTAATTTGGAAACACAGCTCAGGTCCCTAATGCTATTTTCACTATATTTCTTACTTAATCAAGATATTTTAAAATGTGCATTTTCAATGATGAATGATTAGAAGGCTCCTCTTATAAAGGACCGTTTCCGTATCCCACTGGACACATAATTTGAAGATAATTTCCCCTTGTCAAGGTCCAAAACCATGATTAGACTAGCATCTCATAGATAGTTCTTGAGACCACAGGAAGAAAATAGTGACTAATGAATGAACAAACACTAAGACATTCCAGATGGACAGTCTCACGTGATCCCAAAAGACTAACTTATATTAGGAGAATACTATGCTCTGACCACAAACCATCAACAAGCAATGAACCATGACACCACCTCCCTCCTTTTGAACAGGTATTAGATTCCAGAAGAGATTATCCAGGCACCCAAAGAAAGGGTGAATATAAGATAACCGCCCTCCAGAGCATGTTCTCGTACCCTGTTTAATGAGGGGCCATGTGGTTTGGAAGCTACTTCTAAACTTACAGAATGTTAAGCAAGATATTCATTACTTTATCCCACCATGAAACAACAGGCCCAAGCGACCAGCTCCAGGAATGTTCTCAGAGACTGTGTTTGTACATGTCAGGAAACAAAACAGGGTGTGCAAAACACTCTACTCATTATAGCATCTCTGTCCTTTCTGAAAATGTGAATAACAAAGAGAAATGAATTCATGGAAAAAGACTCCCCAGAGATCCAAAATCCCACAGGAATCCTACCACTTTTTCTATCCAGGTACTCTTCTAAAAATTGTTCCCAATGTCCAGCAGCAATGAATTG
>PVHX01036738.1:0-10734 GCA_004024805.1 Geosciurus inauris
TGAGGACAATTCTGGTTGCATTTAAATCTCAGTGCCAAATACACCAAGAGTTCCCTGCCGCTATAATTTTTGGATCAGTCTCTTCTGGAATTAGTCCATGGAGAAAGCAGGATGATTTCTCCCAATTTCTCCTATAAACTACAGTGGTAAGACAAGATTTCTTTTTGTTCTGGGCTATCATTCCCATGATCATGTGCTTGTTTCCCTTTCCCTTAGGAACCACCCAAGTACATATAAAGAAGAATTAAGGGAAAAAAAAAAATTTGTAAGAACCACTGTCTTGCCACCAGCACATGCTCTAGAGTTCTGCAGAATGGAAACCCAGAACAGATTTATTGGCTGATGTTCTTTAACAACATAAAGGGAAAGAAACTACCGAGATGTTCAAAAGAAGAAGTGTACTTCCTTTCAGAGTGTGAACTCAGAAGCCCATACATCAAGGCTTAGAGCTACCTTGGAAGACAATGGTACCAAAGTCCAAATATTCCACTAACTTCTGAACCCAACTATTAGTCATTTCCTCTTCTGAGCACATCTTTTTCCTATTGGAAGTCCCTATTTATTATTTGACTACTTCTCGATAATTTATATAAACAGATCTCAGATTATCCCCTTTAAATGGTCTCTTGTACAATTCCACAGAAAGACTTGATTCTTGATGCTTAGAGGAGCTAATGAAAGGAGATGCCTTTGACTCTCCAGCACCATGAAGGTGCCTGCGTCAGCAGTATTTTGAACTGGCCTCCATAGCTACCTCAAGCATCAAACTAAGCTTCAAGGCTTTTCCATTCTGCTGCTGGGACTAAGGCTTTTAAAAGACTGACAGAAGTGCCTCATCCAGGGACCATTACCAAAAACAAAACATGAAGTGATCAGGTGAGAGAAGGAGAAACAGAAAGGGTTGCGTCAAGAAAGGAGTGCAAGAAGCTGATCCCAAATAAAAAGATAAAATTAAGAAGGAAAAACATTATGTATGTATATATAAACTAAAAGCAGAGCATATAAATGCTTACTCTGGTGGGAAGCCAAGACAACATCTACAGAAAAGCTTGATGTGTCACAACAAGGCTCAGCCCTAAGGAAATAAGGCAATAAAAAAAAAATGACCAAGTTATTTTGGTCACAGAATGGTCTCCTTCCTCCTCCCAGCCAACCCCTATGAATGCATCTCTATATATCTTTATATATATATGCATATATATATATATATAATATAGAATCTGTTTTTTGTTAAAAAGTATTTCAATGATCATATATATTTATCAAGGCATGATGGCTTTAGGTAAGGGGGGGGATCCATCATGGGAGAACTGAGAAGGGTAAACGTAGGAATGGGAGACTGGGGTAAGAAGTATAAGAAGAAACTGGGATCAAACAAATGCTCATCAAAGGGTGGCACCAACAGAATTTTCACTGATGTTTCCCACCTTTAAGGAGGCACTGATGATATGGGTGAGTGTCAGACCCCATCTCTTCTTTGTATCCATCCCCCAACTCTTCCCACCACCATGCATTTTAATGCCTCATGGCTCTCTCTCTCCCCCACATGTCTCTTGGACCCATGCTAACTTGTATCCCGGGGTTGATGGGTATTGGCCCATAGGTCTCTTGCCCCGGGTGCCTGATCTCAGAAGCCATTGCCACTGATATTAATGGACTGCAGATCTGCAACCTGCATGACGTTGATGCCACTGTTGGCAAGACGGGCAATACCCTCAGGACAAATGGCCTCCATGGCTACCATATTGGTGGTAATAAGGGCTGAAGGGGTGGCAGTGCTGCTGCCTTCTGAACCTGCCCCACTGTCCAGGGGCAAAGTGCCCACACTCAGGGCTACACCTGGGCCTCCCTTCTTATTCTGGTGGGTCTTGATATGCTTTGACAGGTGATCACTCCTCATGAAGCGCTTAGGACACTCGGGGCAGGCAAATTTCTTCTCACCTAGATAACGGAAAAGAAAAAAGGTAAAAAGCTGACATGTCAGAAAGTGCAGATACCTTGCTGAATTCACCACCTTCAAACTACATCAGGTGTGGAGGCACACACCTACATTTTAAGTGACTCAGGGGGCTGACACAGGAGGCTTAAGTTCAAGATCAGCCTCAGCAGCTTAGTGAGGCCCTAAGCACCTAAGCAACTTAGCAAGAGCTTGACTTAAACTAAAAAACAAAGGGACTGGAGATGTAGCTGCATGATAAAATGCTCCTGGGGCCAATCCCCAGAACTATAAATAAATAGACAAACAAACAGACAAATAAATAACTACATGAGACAGAATAAAGTCAGCCTTAGAAGGTGACAAGAACATGAACAACCTGGCAAATATCTTTTCCTTTCTTTTTTTTTTCTTGGTGCTGGGGATTGAACTCAAGGGCACTCAACCACTGAGCCACATCCCCAGCCCTATTTTGTGTGTGTTTTTTTTTTTTTTTAATATTTTTTTAGATATTGATGGATCTTTATTCATTTACTATTTATACGTGGTGCTGAGGATCAAACCCAGTGCCTCACGCATGCTAGGCAAGCGCTTTACCACTGCACTACAGCCCCAGCCCCCTATTTTGTGTTTTATGTAGAGACGGGGTCTCACTGAGTTGTTTAGTGCCTCACCATTGCTGAGGCTGGCTTTGAACTAGCAATTCTCCTGTCTCAGCCTCCCAAAGTGCTGGGATTACAGGCATGCGCCACCACGCTCAGATTCTTTTCCTTTCTTTTGGAAGAAAACTAGGTAAAAGTTGGTGAATACTCAGCAAAGCAAGCCAGAACTTAGTAGGAAAGAGGTAGGACAAAGACCAGGAAGAGCAATGGGGTTAGTGCTCCTCCTTCAAAGTCAACTTGAAACCTAGTTTCTTCCATCTTTCCATTTTTTAGATTAAATCCAATTCCATTTATGATCTACATACTCAATTCCACATGTAAGTTGCTTGGAAATTTTAGCTATTTCACAGACATATTTTGTGTCTTTCCATTCTGCCCTATTACTATTTTTTCCTAAGCTCTTGCTCACCTGTGTGCGTGCGTTTATGTCTCTGCAGCTCATCCGAACGAGTAAAGCGTTTCCCACAATATGACCAGGTACACATGAATGGCCTCTCGCCTGTGTGCCAGCGCAAGTGTGCCCGCAGGTGTGAGGTCTTGCCATATACTTTGCCACAGCCTTGAATGTGGCAAATATGCTGTTTCTTTTTGCCAGGATCCCCAGAACCCCTGAAATTGAGAACACAACTATTATCACTCATTCTGAAGACTCAGAATATCAAAATATCAACAGCAATAGCTACATCCCAACCCCACCCACCTTCTTTTTCTTTGTGGTGCTGGGGATTAGAACCTAGGGCCTTGTGCATGCAAGGCAAGCACTCTACCAACTTAGCTATATCCCCAGCCCTATTTTCTTTATTTTACTGGTACAGGGATTGAACTCCTGAGTCACAACTCCAGCCCATTTTACATTTTATTTAGAGACAAGATTCTAATTAGTGACTTAGACACTTGCTATATTGCTGAGGCTGGTTTTTCTTTTTTCTTCCTTCCTTTTTTTTTCTTTGTGTGTGTGTGTGGTGCTGAGGATTGAACCCTGTGCATGCAAGGCAAGCACTCTACCAACTGAGCTATATCCCCAGCCCCTGAGGTTGCTTTCGAACTCCTGAGCCACTGAGATTATACGCATGTGCTGCCATGCCTAGCCCCAAGCCCTTTTATTTTTTATTTGTTTTGGTACTGGGGATTGAACTCAGGGGCACTTGATCACTGAACAACATCCCTAACCCTTTTTTTTAAATTTAATTTTATTTATTTATTTTTTAAAATATTTATTTATTTTTTTAGTTGTAGGTGGACAGAATATCTTTATTTTATTTTTATGTGGTGCTGAGGATCGAACGCAGTGCCTTACGCATGCTAGGCGAGCACACTACCACTGCGCCACAATCCCAGCCCCTTTATTTTATTTATTTATTTAAAAAAAATTTTTTTTTTTAGTTGTCAATGGACTTTGTTTATATGCGGTGCTGAGAATTAAACCCAGTGCCTCACACATGCCAGATAAGCATTCTACCACTGAGCCACATCCCCAGCCCCTTTTTTGTATTTTATTTAGAGAGAGAGAGATTTCTGAGTTGCTTAGGGCCTTGCTAAATTGCTGAAGCTGGCTTTGAATTGAGACCCTCCTGCCTCAGCCTCAAGAGCTGCTGGGATTACAGGTGTTCGCCAACCGCACCCAGCCCTTTTTATTTTCTATTTTGAGATGGGTCTCATTAGGTTGTTCAGGCTGGCCTCAAATTTGTGATCCTCTTGCGTCAGTCTTTAAAGTCACTGAGATTACAGGCATGCAACAGGGCATCTGATTCTAATCCAAACTACTCTTCCTTCCTTCTTTTCTCTTTCTCTCTCTCTCTTTTGCAGTGCTTGGGATTGAACCTACAGCCTCCTGCATTCTGCACAGGTACATAGTATTGACCCTTAAACTTTTATTTTTAAAAAAGCCTTCTCCTATATCAGAAGATAAATCTAGACAGGTATGGCAGTGCATGCCTGTAATCCCAGCTACTGGGGCAACTGAGGCAGGGGGATCACAAGTTCAAGACCAGCCTGGGCAACCTAATGAGACCCTGTCTCAAAAAAAAAAGGGGGAGGATAGGAATATAGTTTAGTGTTAAAGCATGCCTAAATTCAATCCCCAGTAATTAAAAAATAATAATCAATCGATCTAGTAGATTCTGCTTTCTTTTTGTTGTTATTTATTTTTTGGTACTGGAGATTGAAGCCAGAGGTGCTTTACCACTGAGCTATATCTCCAGCCCTTTTCTATCTCTCTTATTTTAAGACAGTGTCTTGCTAAGTTGCTTAGGCTGCCTTGAACTTGTGATCCTCCTGCCTCAGTCCCCTGAGTCTTTAGGATTACAGGTGTGTGCCATCATGCCCAGTTGATTCTGGTTCTTCATTGCCAAAATTCAAGTTTTAAGTTTCCTCTCTGAATATTTGTTCTTTCCTGCTTTTTTGTTCCCTAATCAACTTTGTTCTTGTATGTTTAAAAGAGATGACCAGCCGGGCGCAGTGGCGCATACCTGTAATCCCAGCATTTTGGGAGGCTGAGACAGGAGAATCGCGAGTTCAAAGCCAGCCTCAGCAGCTGGGCGCAGTGGCTCAAGCCTGTAATCCCAGCACTTAGGGAGGCTGAGACAGGAGAATTGTGAGTTCAAAGCCAGCCTCAGCAATGGCAAGGCGCTAAGCAACTCAGTGAGACCCTGTCTCTACATAAAACACAAAATAGGGCAGGGGATGTGGCTCAATGGTCGAGTGCCCCTGAGTTCAATCCTTGGTACCAAAAAAAAAAAGCCAGCCTTAGCAACAGCGAGGTGCTAAGCAACTCAGTGAGACACTGTCTCTAAATAAAACACAAAATAGGCTGGGAATGTGGCTCAGTGGTCCGGTACCAAAAAAAAAAAAAGAGATGATCACTTACCTGATACAGCTGAGTCAGAAAGATTACAAGCTCTAGGCCAACATCTGTAATTTAATGAGACCCTGCCTCAAAATAAAAATAATAAAGGGTTGGGGGTGTAGTTCAGTGGTAGTTCCTGGGCTAAACCCCAGTACCACCAAAAAAAGAGAGAGAGATAATCACTATTAACAGTGATTTGTGATGTCTGAAGGCGTTTTCTTGTCCAGAACTTTTAAGTCTCAACCCAAGCATTAACCATTGGAAATATTATAGTGGTATTCTTGGCTATGGACTCATCTAATAAGCCAAATAAGGGTCTACCCATTTAAACACTTGGCAGGGAACTTTAAAGAAAATGCATGGTTGGGTATAGTGGCCCATGTCTGTCATCCAGCATTTGGGGAGACTGAGGCAAGAGGCTGAGGTAAGTTCAAAGGCAGCCTTAGCAACTTAGCAAGACCCTATTTCAAAATAAAATATAAAAATAGAGCCAGGCGCGATGGCATAAGCCTGTAATCCCAGCACTTAGGGAGGCTGAGACAGGAGAATCGTGAGTTCAAAGCCAGCCTCAGCAACGGCAAGGCACTAAGCAACTCAGTGAGACCCTGTCTCTACATAAAACACAAAATAGGGCTGGGGATGTGGCTCAGTGGTCGAGTGCCCCTGAGTTCAATCCCTGGTACCCCCCCCAAAAAAAATATAATATATATATAATAAATAAATATATATATATAAATAGAACTGGGGTTGTGACTCAGTGGTTGAGCACCCCTGGGTTCAATTCCTGGTACCCCCCCCACAAAAAAAAAGTGGTAGTATTTTACAATTATAGAACTTTTCTCCTAGAATAGGAATCAAGAGTCAAATAGTATTGAAATGCATTTTTTAAAATAAATAAATAAATATAAATAAATAGTCAAATGGTAAAAAAATAAAACTCAAAAAGGTAGGGCAATATCACAAATTCAAGGGAAAAGTTGGATAGGCTGGATAAAAGTTAAAACAGAAGAGAACAGCCAGATGTAGTGCCATATGTCTATAGTCTGAGCTACTAAGGAAGTTGAGGCAAGAGGACTGCTTGAACCCTAGAGTTTGAGGCCAGACTGGGCAATATAACAAGAATTTATCTTTAAAAAGAGGGAGACAACAGGCACAGTGACACCTCAATAGCTTAGCAAGATCCTGTCTCTAAACAAGAACTTTAAAAAGGGCTGGAGATGTGACTCAGTGGTTAAACGCCCCTAAGTTCAATCTTTAGTAACAAAAATTTTTAAATTAAAAAAGAGAAAGAAGGGGAGGCATGAGGAATGAATGACCCTAATTAGGGAAATGTATGTTTTTTAAAAAGTGTTATTTTCCTCCTATATGAAGATCTCAAGTTCCTCTCAGGAACAGTTCTGAGGCATTTTTTTTCCCAAACCAATTTATGATATATGTGACCCATTAGTGGGCACTGAAGAGATTTTCAAGAAGGAATTTTCTTATGTTTTAACAGTACATATTATTACTAGCAAAAGAATAAACTATAACAAATGAAATCACACTTAGTAACAAATCAGATAATTTCCTTCAAAAAATATAAGTAAGCCATGTGAAGCTTTTTTTGTTTTGTTTTGGGTGGGGGTGGTACCAGGGATTGAACGCAGGGGTACTCCATTGAGCCACATCCCCAGCCCTATTTTGTGTTTTATTTAGAGACAGGGTCTCACTGAGTTGCTTAGCGCCTTGTGGTTGGTGAGGCTGGCTTTGAACTTGTGATCCTCCTGCCTCAGCCTCTTAAGCCACTGGGATTATAGGCATGCACCACTGTGCCCAGCCCATGTGAAGCGTTGTTAGAGGAAAATTGTACTGTACTCAGTGCTTCTGACTTAACTGCATCTGACCTGCTTTTCTATAACATAGGATAAACAAGAAAAAACTCAAACTATTGTTTTGGTACTCTATTATTTTTCTACTTCCGTGTTTATTTAATGGAATAAAACAAACAGGTTTTTTTTAGAAAAAGAAAGTAGTTTTATTGCTTTGTTAGCAAAGCAGAAACACAGGGGACCCCTGTCCCAGAGGCTGTAATTCTCCCCATGAAGGGGTAACAGATTTTTATTTTTTTAATTTATTTTTTACTTTGATAGTAGGGATTGAACCCAGGGGCACTCAAGACCTGAGCCACATCCTTAGCCTTTTTTATTTTGGGACAGGGTCTCACTAAGTTGCTGAGGCTAGCTTTGAACTTACGATTCTCCTGCCTCAGCCTCCTGAGCTGCTGGGATTACAGGCATGTGCCACCACACCTAGCTGGGAACAGAATTTTAAAAAAACATTTAAAAGACACTACTTTTTATTTTTCAAGGAAAGGAATAGTACTTAGAACTCACCAGAGGTAAATAACAGGTACTACTGATGAAAAAATTTGTCAGAACTTTGCAGGACATTTTATTTATATATTTATTTTTAGTTGTAGATGGATATAATATCTTTATTTATTTATTTATTTATTTTTTAAATTTTATTTTTTAGTTGTAGGCGGACAGAATATCTTTATTTTTTAATTTTTATGTGGTGCTGAGGATCGAACCCAGTGCCTCACACGTGCTAGGCGAGCACGTTACCACTGTGCCATAACCCCAGCCCCTTATTTATTTATTTATTTATTTTTTCTGTTTTTTTTTTTTTTGGTACTGGGGATTGAACTCAGGGGCACTTGATCACTGAGCCACATCCCCAGCCCTATTTTGTGTTTTATGTAGAGACAGGGTCTCACTGAGTTGCTTAGTGCCTCGCCCTTGCTGAGGCTGGCTTTGAACTCGCGATTCTCCTGTCTCAGCCTCCCTAAGTGCTGGGATTACAGGCTTGAGCCACCGCGCCCGGCTTATTTTTAATATATATATATATATATTAGTCATTAATAGATCTTTATTTTATTCATTTATTATTTTATATGTGGTGCTGAGGATCGAACCCAGTGCCTCATGCATGCTAGCAAGTGCTCTACCGCTGAGCTACAGCCCCAGCCCCTCTTTATTTATTTTTATGTGGTACTGAGGATCAAACCCAGTGCCTCATGCATGCAAGGCAAGCGCTCTACCACTGAATCACCATCCCCGCCCCTGCAGGACATTTTAGATTCCCTGATGGAAGAATGTTTTATCTGAAGTATTCTTTCTTTTTTTCTATTTTGAGTGAAAGCAAGACTCTGGGAATCTCATGATACTCACAAAGCCACTGTAAGAAATCATTACAGAAGGTAGGTTTTTCTTTGCTTTTCTGCAAGAAATCTTGTTAAAATTATCTTAAAATATACATTTGATGGTAATTATTATACCAGTTAAATCCATCTGATTTCCTTAACTCTGCGTGAAAGTGGGGACCCCTAATCCCTATGTTGTAAGAGTGAAGAATGAAAGATTAGAGTTGGAATCAAAATCCCATAATATGGTTGGGAGTGGTGGCACACACCTGTAATCCCAGAGACTCAGAGGACTGAGACAGGAGAATCCCAAATTCAAATTCAGTAATTTAGTGAGGCCCTAAGCAACTTAGTGAGACCATAAAAAGTATATAAAGGGCTAGAGATGTGGCTCAGTGGTAAAGTGCCCAGTGTTAAAGGGCTTAGTCTCTAGTACAAAAAAACAAAACAAAACAAAACAAAAAACCATTGCTGAGTCTAACTATTAAAAAATTATCTCTAAGGCTGAGGTTGTGGCTCAGTGGCAGAGCACTTGCCTCGCACTTGTGAGGCACTGGGTTCGATCCTCAGCACCACATAAAAATAAACAAATAAGGGCTGGAGCTGTGGCTCAGTAGTAGCGCGCTTGCCTTGCATGCGTGAGTCACTGGGTTCGATCCTCAGCACCACGTACAAATAAATAAATAAAATAAAGATATTGCATTCATCTACAACTAAAAAAATATTTAAAAAAAAAAAAAAACAAATAAGGGCTGGGATTGTGGCTCAGTGGCAGAGCACTTGCCTAGCACATGTGAGGCACTGGGTTCGATCCTCAGCACACATAAAAATAAATAAAATAAAGCTATTGTGTCCATCTACAACTAAAAATATATATATTAAAAAAATAAACAAAGACACTGTGTCCATGTATAACTAAAAAACAAAACAAAACAAAAAAACTCTTACTTTCCAGTCTATTAATTTTTTTTAATACTCAAAAGAGTCAACAGGGTAAACTCACCTTCCTTCACTGTCTTTACAGTAAGGGCAGGTGCATGCTTCTCGCCGGGTCCTCCGACCAGCTTGGGGTTGGGGATCTGGGCTGTTCTCTCCTTCTTCTCCACCTGCTGTGTCATCATGTATCCCATCACCACCAGCCCCATGGAGGCCAAGCTGAGCTCCATGATCACCTGAAATTAAGGGAGACCAGGGTCAACATGGGAAGTGGGTAGGTAATAACAGAAACAGGCATCTCAATGATGCCTCACATTCATTCGCAGCACCATTTATTCAAGGCTTTTTTGTTTTCCCCCATTACTGAGAATTGAATCCAGGGGCACTTTATCATTGAGCTACACCTTGAGCCCTATTATTTTTTATTTTGAGATAGGGTTTCCCTAAATTGCCCAGGTTGGCCTCAAACTTATGATCCTCTTGCCTCAGCTTCCTGAATAGCTGGGATTGAAGGTGTAGTCCACCAAGCCTGAATCTCTTCAAGGTTTTGTTTTGTCTGCTGTACTGGGGATTGAACCAGGATTTCAAAGGGGGGTGTGTGTGTGTGTGCGGGTGAGTGCACGTTTGCACGCTTAGTACTGGGGATTGAACCCAGAGGTGCTTTATCATTCAGCTACATTCGCAGCCCTTTTTTTCTTTTTTCTTTTTCTTTTGGTACCAGGGATTGAACTCAGGGGTACTCGACCACTGAGCCACATCTTCAGATTTATTTTGTGTTTTTTTATTTACAGACAGGGTCTCACTGAGTTGCTTAGTGCCTCGCCATTGCTGACGCTGGCTTTGAACTTGAGATTCTCCTGTCTCAGCCTCCCAAAGTGCTGGGATTACATGCATGTGCCACTGCACCTGGCTCCACAGCCCATTTTGTTTTTTTGTTTTGTTTTTTTTTTTTTTTTGGTACTGGGGATTGACCTCAGGGGCACTCGACCACTGAGCCACATCCCCAGCCCTATTTTGTGTTTTATGTAGAGACAGGGTCTCACTGAGTTGCTTAGCACCTCGCCTTTGCTGAGGCTGGCTTTGAACTCGCGATCCTCCTGTCTCAGCCTCCCAAAGTGCTGGGATTACAAGCGTGAGCCACCGCGCCCGGCTCCATTTTGTTTTTTATTTT
>PVHX01036739.1:0-10604 GCA_004024805.1 Geosciurus inauris
TGAGCCACAATCCCAGCCCCTGTTATAGCCTCCTTTAACATGACATTTCATTTCCTTATAAAACATCTCACTGTATTACTAACCCCTCATTTGTGTAATAACCCATGTAACATCTGTTTTCCCTACTTATGATCCCCTGTTTATGTGGTCTCCTCTTACTTATACAGTAGTCATGAGATCAAGGGACCTTGCCTGTGTTTACTCATCATTATATCTCTAGTGAAAGATACAACACTTGAGTATTTGCTCAGAATTTATTGAGTGAATGAATGATAATGAGTCCTGGCAGTGGGCATATGTTTGTACTTCTCTTTCCTGAGAGCAGGAATGTGTGTTGTGTGTGTTGTGATGATGTTGGTGAGTGAGTTCTGACCATAATTGTTGATTTTATGGTGTCAGCTTTTCAACTCCATTTGGAAGGTTTTTTATCCATACTCATTCCTTGTTTCCCTGTGATTTATCATTCAGATAGCTTGGTAAATAAAAAGTGTTTCATGTTCAAATTCTTCTCCCTAATCTTCATTTCTGATCTTCTGATCTGAGGCATAATTCCACCTTCAAAGGACTATTACATTATAAGAGAGCTGTATTTAATATTTGTAGAAATACTTGTTCATTAGATAAGAAGATAGATACATTTATATAATCATGAGTAATAAAAAATTGGAAAATGTCCTGTTATTGGAAAATTTGTATGTCTTCTTATTGTTGTCACTAATGATGATAAATGAAGGATAATTCTATTAATGGACTATAGTTTGCAATTGTATTTCAGATGCATGAAGTAAAAATTTCCATTTAAAACTAAATTTTAACATTAATATATAGAGAGACCAATGACTAGAAGATGCTAATATAGAGTGCAGATTTTAAATAAATTATTTATGTAAACCTTAAAGATGGCACTAAAACTCAAATGGTTATGGGACTATATAAATAGTTTACCGGTTTGTCAAGGTCAGTTAAAAAATCAGTCATCAGTAAAATAGATAAGCCATCTGTTTTTTAACTGTTACTATCATGTTCTAAAATGTCTGAATTTTACTAAACATGTTCTAGGTAATTATCTTTAAAAAGAAGTTGTTTGATAGATCTAAAGATGTGCAGTTAGTCATCAGGAACACAGCAACTCTGGAGAAGGGTACAGGGGAAACAAGAACTGCCTGGATCATGCCCCGGGTCAGAAGCATGTTGCCCTTGTCTGTGTTTCTATTGCTGTTAGCTCTCCGTTTTGCTCTCCACTAGCATGGCTAGCATCAACACCACCACCCTTTTAAGGACTTATCTATCTAATAAGAACTGCAGATTGCCAAGGAACAGCTGCTACAAAAAAACTCATTAAGTCATTTATCATGGGCTTATTAAAAATTCAAAACCTGTAAGGCCTGGGTCCAGGGCTTTCTGGCAAAGAAAAGTCCTCAGGGATTTCAGTTCTGAATCATTGTTTGCTGGACATTTGGCCACTCTTGTTGTATTTCCTTTCTAAGAGGAGGCAGAACTGAGGAGAGATCAAAGCATATGACTCAGGGGAGGAGGCTACTACCCTTGTGCTTGTACTGCCCGGCATGGTCACCTTGGATATAGTCTATAATATGTTCTGGGCATCAATTTACTAATCTCTAAAATGAGAAGACAGTAATCACTGGAAGATTCGTTGTTTTTTTTTTTCTCTAAAGTTAATGATTTCTAACTTTTGATTAAACCTTTTAGTTGCTGTTATATCCTTCATTTTGTCTAGTACATACATCCATTATTTTTAATTCATTAAAGAAATAAGCATGTAGTCTTACAGAATATGAAAATTCTACGGTGACAGTTTGATTCAGGGTGAGAGTTTGAAGTTTTTTCAAGTCACACATGCACACACCTAATTACTGTTGTGTGAATAATTTCAGAGTATCTACCAAGACTTCTAATAACTCTCATAAACTAGTATTCTGTCAAGGGATAATGCAAAATAATATGTTTTTACACAACAGTGCTGAGGCTCTCATTAATGATTACCACCTGTAATTGCTAGCTATGAATATTTATTTTAAAATTTAAAAATTATATACAACAAAATGATGATTTAAAGTACCTTCATGATGTCTATACCCAGACGTTGCTACATTAGAATTAATGATTTGTTAAGTAATTTCTTATTACTTTTTGAAATAGATGATATAATTGAAATTAAAATAGAAGAAAATTTTCTATCAACAAGCATCACACCGAGTCACATCTGGGTCTGCCATCTTAAAGATAAGCATATGACTTATTAGACATCTAGTGATATTTGATACAAAATATCAGCATATTTATTTGTCCAAGAAAGAATAATTTATAGTCTACTGTATTCCTGAAAGAGTAAGCAAATTCAGCACATTTCTATGCCTTTTAGTATAATTAACTTTAGAATCTGATAGCCCAAATCTGCTTTTACACATTTATTTAAATTTTACTTTCAAAACATTCTAAAGATTTCTTTTGATAAGATACATCCCTTCTTTTCTCAGATTTTTCCTCAGTTATTTATTTATTTTTTACTGTAGTACAAATAGAATGTAAAGATAAGGTCCAAGTTTAAAATTATGAATGAAAATGGTTTTTAAAATAATGACATTTTGAATTTAATGAAAAAAAGCTTAGCAGAACTTAAAAACCAACAAGAAGCAGAAGAGAGTCTGTGGATCAGGGGGGAATAAACTTAACTCCTGTCTTGAATGGGGAAAGGATGTTTGGGGGCAATATAGTTACTGAAGAGGGAACTAGAGAGACTTCTGTTTCTAAATTTGGAGCTTGAAGATTTCTGAAGCTGATAGACACCTGGTGTCAGCCATCCTTGTCAAAGGAAGCATTCGGTTTGAGGAGCAGGCATAGGATTGCAGGTGCTGGTGTGGAAGAAGAGCGGAGTGGGGAGGGCAAGGAGTGTGGTTGCCACAATTATTTGAATTGGGATAGCATGCCCACGGCCCAGAAATTAGCAAAGTAAAATGGACCATGCATGTGTTACAGTGCAGTTCCACTGTCTTACATGGCTTAGGAAATGTATAAGGAATCTTATATCAACATTAAAGATATCATTTGGGCATCATCATTTCAGAAACTGGAAGTTTTCAAGAGTTTTAAAAATATTTCATGAAAATAGGTATTACAAATTTATCATCACAATTCAGATCTTTTGGACTGAGAACCCAGTCATTTGACCAGGAATCTGTAATAAAATTCGGAAAAATAGTAAAAGGAAAAATAGTAAAGCTCTATCTTTGATGGTGACTTTTCATTATTATATGATAGAATGCTGTTCATTTTCTGCTTCCCTTGGTAGGCAGTGGTAGGGACAGGGAGATGGCATGGGGTGGAGAAGAGAGGGAGGGAGGGAGGGAAAAGGGATAAAAAGGAAAAGGTTTTTTCACTTTTCCTGGTTTTATTTCCTGTGATTACATTCAGAAGATAGTGAGATAGCTATATATATGGTCACAGTGTAGAATATTCTTTTTATGTACTTCCTTTTGAGGATATGAAATCACCTAATAATAGAACCTGTGCCCAAATTTGAATAAATTTTAGAAATATACCCCAAATAATATAGTTTATTCATATTTTATAATTTTTTTCTAAGTGAAATTCCAGGGTTTTACTTTTAGTGGGCATGAGTTATCCATAAACTTCTGTTGTTATAAGCTGCAGTGCAATGTACATTATAATTACTCAATTCACTATTTTTTTTCATTAATATGCTTAAAATTTCTTTTTCTTTTTTCTTTTCTTTTTTTTTTTGGTACCAGGGATTGAACTCAGGGGCACTCAACCACTGAGCCACATCCCCAGCCCTATTTTGTATTTTATTTAGAGACGGGGTCTCATTGAGTTGCTTAGTGCCTCACTTTTGCTGAGGCTGGCTTTGAACTCATGATCCTCCTGCCTTAGCCTCTCAAGCTGCTGGGATTACAAGTGTGGGCCACTGCACCTGGTAATATGCTTAAAATTTCATGATGTATTATTAGAATTTTTTTTTAATCATGAGCATGATTTGAAGGGGTCAGTTTCATTTCCTAGAAAAATGTTAGTAATGCAAGTTTGTGTCACTGTCTTGGTTCTTTTGTTCTACCTGTCCTACTTGTCACAGCATCTGCTAGCTAGCACCACTCAGGTATAACTCCAATAAGGGGCTGGGGAACATTTTAGGAAGTCTTGCTGAGATATTTGGCCATACTGTGTGCTGAGTATCTCTACTCCAAGAACAAGAACTTGGAGGTGTTTAGACCAAATTAGGAAGTAATAGCTCTTTTCAAATTATTTTTCTGATTGAGTGACCAGCAATAATATTGCAGAATGGAAAATGTTTTTGAAAAATGACTTGGGAATCATCATCAATGCAAAGATGGCAATATTCACTTGCTTGACATCTTCCATATTGACCAGAATAATTTAATTTTAGGATTTTGTGGTATCTTCATCCTTTATCAAAAGTAAACTGGCAGAGTGTTTTCATTTCCTAATTGGGCTATGTCTTTTTCTCTTTTTCAACTTGACTGGCTCATGGATTTATTTATTTCTAGTATTGCTTGTTCCTCACCCTTTGTGATTGGCCTCAAGTAAGAAAAACCACCCTTTGTTCCTTAAATTTCCTGTTGGCCAGGTCGCATTTCAGCAACTCATTAAAACATGTATTTATTCTACTCTGGAGCACATTGTCTGGCCAGCCACGAATTTGTAGTGAAATGTAACAGTAAATTGTGCTCTGTGGTCAGAAATGCCAAATGATACACACAGCAGCATAGAGGTTTCCAGCCTAGGGTAGAATTAAAGAGCTTAGGACCAGTGCTGGGATTGTTGGCCGTATTTTCACAGTGGCCAGTTTTGTTAGACTTGAACTTGGAGAGAGCTTGAAATCACTTATCTCAGATGTTTGTGCTCACAGCCACAAAGCCTCTGAGAAACACAGAACTGATCTTGTAATAAGCTCCAGCTGAGTTTACAAGCCTCTGAGCCTTTTTGAAAGCCTGTTTAGTTTAATGAGGGTTTTCAGATTTCAAAGCTCACACACCTTCACATAAAAACAGATGATTATGACCAAATTAGGGAATGTTGTTCTGTGAGTGTTTTCCCCAATATGTTCTCCTTGCGGTTGTGAGGCATTGTTATGTCACACTCTACCTTCCAGGCATCATTTTTAAATGTGATTTTTGAAAGTCTTATTGTATATAGTTTCTATTCAAGCAGAACATTATGTTACATAAAAGAAGAGCTTTTTCTGTTACAGTCAAAAACAAATATGCTTATCATTTTTTTTCCTGTTAAAAAAGGTGCAATTTGAAAATAAAAATTGAACCTTCAATTTCTGCTACCATGACAACTGTCCTGAAAGGCTGGGCCTCCGCGTCCACTCCCGTGCCCTCCTTCATGGAGCTCTGCAACCTGTTACCAAATGGCTTGAAGAGAAAAGCTACATCTGTGAAACACCAAGAAGTGAGGGAACAAGGATACCCACACTCAGTCATACTGCACAGATTACCTCCTTGAGTACTTCTAGTACTTTTCATCTTAAACGTTTAGTTTTTAAATAATAGCTTTAATATGTGTGGCATATTATTGATATTAGTCTACCTATTCTTAATTTTTAAAATATTTTCTGAGCCACCCTAAGAAATAAATATAGTAATTAGGTTGTGAGGCATTTAAGCCTTGCCTGAGCACCAAATCACTTATTACATTATACCCATGGTTTTGCTCAAATGTAGAGCACAGAATGTGGTATACAGACACTAGCAATACAGGACCAGAAAACAATGGAATACAGAGATGTCTTTGAAGAAAGAAGGAGACATGGATGAAGCCAGACAGAACAGAAATTTCGACAAGCATGTCCTTATCTCCTGAGCTCCCTCTGCAGTCTTCCTACCTGACTCTTCCACCAAACAAACACATTGAAAAGTTGTTAGTGTGAAGTCTCCATATAGTGTAGCTATTTTTCAAGAAAAATAATTTGCTATTTCATCTCCCACTTTTTTCTCCTAGCTCTTTTTTCCTTCTCACCCCAGTCCAAGTGTTGAATCTTTTACATTTTTTTCTCTGCTCTCTTAAATCAGAATCAGCTACTCATAGTTGGAAAAGGCTATGGTAATAGGACCTGTTCATTTACTAATGTCCTATTTTTGAAGAACATTTGTGAGACAATCCTTTAACAGTTAAACAGTGTAGCTCAATCTGGGGACTGAGTATCATAATTCTTAAAATTTGTATTTTTATCTCATTTTATAACTAATCTTAAAATGCAATCTTACAGCCAGGCGCAGTGGCTCAAGCCTGTAATCCCAGTACTTAGGGAGGCTGAGACCAGAGAATCATGAGTTCAAATCCAGCCTCAGCAATGGTGAGGCACTGATCAACTCAGTGAGACCCTGTCTCTACATAAAACACAAAATAAGCTGGGCGCGGTGGCCAGTGCCTGTAATCCCACTGCTTAGGGAGGCTGAGACAGGAGAATCATGAGTTCAAAGCCAGCCTCAGCAATGGCAAGGCACTAAGCAACTCAGTGAGAGTTTATGTTGAGACAGGGCTAAAACACAAAATAGGGCTGGGGATATGGCTCAGTGGGTCAAGTGCACCTGAGTTCAATCCCCAGTGCCAAAACAAAAACCAAAAACAAAAACACAAAATAGGGCTGGGGATGTAGCTCAGTGGTCAAGTGCCCCTGAGTTCAATCTCTAGTACTAAAAAAAACAAAACAAAACAACAACAACCAAAAAACCCAGCAATCTTACTAATTATAGGAATTTTAGTTTTCTTTAACTTATGTTTCTAGAAAATGCAGTTTACATAGAATTAAGTAGTCTTAAGTGACGAACAGATTGGTATTTCATATTTTAAAGCATATGAGACTTTAGCTTTTACCACTATGGGTCATGCCCTCCTGCTTTAAACACATAGGAAACAGCACAAAATTTGCAAAATGCCTATTTTTTCACATTGACAAGAGTGTGGGACCATGGTCCCTGGGAGAAGAGACATAAATAAGGTGAGTACTTGAGCTTTCTCCTTGGAGGCAGAATTCCTAATATAATGCAGAAAGATAGAACCCAAGCAGAGCCTAGTTGTCTAGGCTAGCCTATCTCCACAGAGCAGACAGATAAGAACTCAAGGAGGCCCCATCAGCCAGATTTATGGGGAAGAATGCTGGAAAAGTTGCACCACTATAAATAAAGTGCTCCAGAAATCTGCTTAAGGATCCAGCTGAGCATTAGACTAAATATAAATCTGTGTTTGTAGTAATTGGGGTAAAATATCTCTAGAGCAAATTCTGGTATAGAACTGGTCCAACAAAGCTTAGAAATAAGCCTTAAAAGGATAAGACTGACATTATCAATAATTCAATGTTCAGTCAAGATAGTGATAATCCTTAAAGGAAGACAACAAAATCTAGTTGCTCACATTAACTCATAATATTTGGGATCTGATTTTAAAAGTCCTTTTGTGAAAGAACACAGAAATGTGACTCATGGATAGGATTAAATTAGACCAGAAATAGTAGAGGTAATGAATTTGGTTAAAAAAAAAAAAAAGAATTTAAATGAAAACATGACCGTAAGAAGAAAGACATGGAAGCAATGTAAAAGGACCAAGAAAACTTTTGGAGCTGAGAGTACAGTATTTAATCTGAAAAATTTACTGTGTGGGTTTAAATGATAGGTTAGACACTGTAAAAGAAAAGATCAGTGAATTTAAAAATAGCAATAGAAAATAAATAATGAAATTGAACAAAAAATGGAAATGTAATGGCTAAAATTTTTCCAAATGTCATGAAATCTACAAATCCACACATGAAAGCAAAATGACCCTTGACCAGGATAAGCAAAAGAAAACTATTTCAAAGTCTATCACTGTCAGATTGTTTAAAATAATGAGAAAAATTAAACATAACAAAGACTTTGAGAAGAACGACACATCATATACAGGGGAACAAGTTAGTGTTCTATTAAGAAACAATTCAGAGCAGGCTATGGCCAACTGATGTTTAACAGAGGTGCTAAGAACACATGTTAGAGAAAGGACAGGCTGTTCAATATGGTGCTGGGAAAATTGCATATCCACTTGCAGAAGCATGAAGCTAGACTACTAATCTATCACCATGTAAAAAATGAAAAATACTTAAATGTAAAACGTGACATTATGCAACTACTAAAAGAAAACATAAGGGAAAACATTTCAGGACATTGGAATGGGCAAAGATTTTTTGGATAGGACCTCACAAGCATAAGAAACAAAGCAAAAACAGACAAACCAAAAAGTTCTATACAGCAAGGGTAATAGCAGAGTAAAGAGACCACCTACAGAATTAGAGAAACTATTTGCAAACCATAATCTGATAAGAGATTAATAGCCAAGATATATAAGTAACCTAACTCATATCCAAAAATCTATTTAAAATAGTCAATAGACATTTCTCAAAGGAATATATACACATGCTCAACAGATATATGAAACATGATCTGCATCACTAATCACCAGAAACATGATTCAAAACCATAATGTGAATCACCTCAATCCAATTAGAATGGCTGTTACCAAAAAGACAGAAGATAGCAAGCACTGGCAAGGATGTAGGAGAAAAGGAGCCCTTACACATTGATGGGTATATAAATTAGTACAGTCACTATTGAAAAGGTTTCTCAAACCTCACTACTGGGTATATATCCAAAGGAAATTAAATTAGGATGTTGATACATCTGCACCCCCATGTTTAATGCACCAGTGTTCACAATAACCAGGAAATGGTATGTATCCATCAATAGCTGAATGGATAAAGAAAATGTGGGACATACATAAAATGGAATGCTATTCAGCAATAAAAAGATGAAATCATGTTATTTGCATCATGGATGGAACTGGGGTTCATTATGTTCAATGAAATAAATGAGGCATAGAAAGTCAAATACCCTATGATCTCACTGATACTTATAATCAAAAAATGTTGACCTTATAGGACTTGAGAGTCTCATAGTTGTTACTAGAGGCTGGGGAGGGAAGAAGGGAAGGAAGGATGGTCAAAGTTTGGTCAGGGAGTACTAAGTTATGTTTTAAGAGAAATAAATTCTTTTGTGTGCCATCATACAGTAAGGTACCTGCAGATAACTATAATGTACTGTGTAAGAAAGGATTTTCATAGTTTTCATTATAAAGAAATGATAAATATTGGGTAGATAGTTTTACCCTGATTTGAATATTTCAAAATGTTTACATATATAGAAATCACACATAGTAACTTGTAAATGTAAGCAAGTTTTACGTATTGATTAAAAAATTCAAGGCCTGAGATAATGGAACTTTTTTAAAGTGCTGAAAATATTAACATAGACCTCTATGTATGACAAAATGGTTTTCAAAGTAAAGAGGTGAAATATGGACCTTTTTTGGTGAGTGCCACCAAGTTTATTTGCAGTATTAACAGAACAACACTTATGGAATTTTTTCAAAAATGTTTATTGGTGGAAGAAAATTATATTATATGAAAACTTGGATCTGATAGAAGCCATTAAGAATGGCAAAACAGTAAATTTATCATAAATACAAGAAATTCTTTCCCATTTTAAAATTAATTTTAAAGGTAAATATTTAAAGAAAAAATGCATTTTATGTTTTTGCTTATACCATGTAAACATGTAGCAGGCATAGCAAAGTGGCATAAAGGAAAAGGAGAGACAGGAGCATACAGTTAGTTGTGTGGTGTTGGTTATGTGTGTAGGGAGATGAAGTTATTACACCAGAAATGTGTGGCTGGCCAAAACCAGGAGAGAAGATATAAAGTGAGGTATCAAGAAATAATCTCAAAGAATACAGAAGGGGAACAAAGAATAGATGTAACAAATAGGGAAAGATTCAGTAAGCTTAATTATATGTGATTAATTGTGAATGATAATAACAACTGAATTAAAAGGTAGAAATTGTGAGATTGGCCTGTACAAAGAGTGAGACATAAATATGTTTTATGGAAGAAGTTTATAAAGACAGAGAAAAGGATGACAAAAGAATACTATGCAAATATTAACTTTAGGAATTTTTAAATTGTTACTGAGACAGGATATACTTCCAGAGATAAAGAGGGATGGCATATAATGAGAAAGGATTATATTCTCCAAGAAAATATGACAAGCTTCAATGTGCATGGACCTAACAACAGAGCTCCAAAACGCTTAAGAAAACTACAGAATTGAAAGCAAAATTGAGAATATCTTCAAGTATATGTGGAAATTTCAGTACTCCTTCCGAGCAGTTTATAGACTGAAAGAAAATTATTAAGGACATAGCAAATACAAAAAACACCAACAACTTAATTTGATACTTTTTATTTTTATTTATTTATTTATTTTTGTTTTATTTAGGCTTACATGTTAACAGTGCAATTTGATTCAATGTACATAGATAGAGGATAACATATCAATTCTCTAGTTGTATGTTGTATAGAATCACAACATATATGCAGTCATACATAAAGTTAGGGTTATTATGACCATCACATTCCACCACCTTTGCTGTCCCCATGCCCCCTCCCCCTTTACACCCCTGTGAGCAGAGATCCACCATTGTTCCCATGTCCTTCCCCACATTATGGATCAGCATCC
>PVHX01036740.1:0-10614 GCA_004024805.1 Geosciurus inauris
AGTGATCTAATCTTTTGGTGATGCTTGCTATTGAGTTTTTAATTTGGTTTATTGTTTCTTTCATTTTGAGGATTTCTGTTTGGTTCTTTTTCAGAATCTCTATCTGCTTATTGAAGCAATCTTTTGCTTCTTATATTTGCCTATGTAGCTCTTTATCAAAATGATATTTTGTTGCCTAGGTTTGCTCTCTATATCATTCTTTAAGTCACATAACATTTTAATTATATTCATCCTGAACTCCTTCTCTGACATTTCTTCTGCTGTGTTGACCATGGATTCTAATAATGTAGTATCTTGGTTTGTTTGAGGCACTTTCTTCCCTTGTTTTTTCATCTTGTTTGTGTATCTTTCCTTATAGCTCTTCAGATCCAAAGTGTTACAGTTATTATCCTATAGGCTTATAGTTTCCATCTAAGGTTCCTATAACTCTCCTTTAAGGGGGAGACCAATATTGACAGATCTCAATATAAACAATATATAGTTTCAAATGAAGTAGCTCCTAATAGCTCATAAATACATTTATGGCTTAGTCACAATATACAGAAATTATGAGTTCAATTAGCATCTACTATATAAATAATAGGTTTGCACAGGGTCTACAATTTCTGCTGGTGGACTGGAGAGAACTGAGGGTGGGGTGTAGGATAAGATGTTAGGGCAGTAAGAAATGAGGATATAGCTATTAGACCCTAGAAAGTATGAAAGAGGAATCCAAAAGAAGTTGGCTATTAGTAGAAAGGAGAGAAAGAGTTTTGGGGAAGACCAGTAAGAATGAAGAAAATAGGGTACAACTAATGAGGAGACATAAAAATTAAGAAAAATAAAACATGTGCAAGTGGAAGTGATGAGACTATATAATACAACTGTAGTATACTAATCAGATAGCTCAGTCTACTGTATCCTAATGCATAAAAAATACTTGTTTTCACAAATGTTGGGGATGTGAATGCAGGGAAAGAGAGAGAGAAAAGAAGAAAAAAAAGAAAAGAAGAAAAGAGAAAACAAAACAAAACAAAATGACAAGAAAAAGGAATATTAGGGGAAAAAATGTCTCAATGTAAATGAACAGGATTGCTTCCTTTCACCTACAGTACGTGGGTTGTCTGTTACTTAATGGTATCTGCCCATACAGGTGAAAAATGGTGCAGCTGGAGTCTCACAAAGAAGCTATCTTCTTCAGCAATAGGATGAAGGCCTGAACAGATTGGTAGTCTTAGATGCAGTGTTCCTAGATGGAGCTCTGTGGTGTGCTGTGCTGAAGTAAAAGTTTGTCTCCAGATCCTGTCCTGTGTCCCCAGGTTTAGGTAAACAGGGAGGTTCTGCCCTGGTAGATGGAGATTCACACAAGAACAGCAGCCAGGGGTCCTGCACGGGAGCCGGGGTTGGTGGGAGAAATGGCTAGAGGTCCCGTGTGGGTGGGTGACCCGAGGCCCTGTGGGGTGTGTGGGCGCTGGAGCCAGGGATCCTGTGTAGGAGCAGGCTTTGCACAGGTGGCAAGTCCCGCATTGGAGTCCACTGCTGGGATCCTGCGCTGCTTACGGCAGGATCCTTTGCAAACGCTGGGGACTGGTGGCCCTACGGCCACGCCAGTGGAGTTCCTACATGGAGGCAGCTGTCCAATGTCCTCTAGAAACTCCCTGAGAAACAGTGTTTCCACTACTTTATACTTGTGTCCTGGAGAGACTAGGAATGCCGGGTCAGTCTAGGCCGCCATCTTGGAACCGCCCTCACCATTATCCTCCTTTAAGTTCACCAAACCTTTATTCTATAATTTGATTGAAGATACATTCAACTTATGTTTTCAGATATCATAGTTTTCAAATTTAGATTCTAAGTTGATTGTATTTTAAAATTTCTGCTTTCCTCCCAAAATATTTCACCTCTTGATTCATTTTATCTTTTTCTTTAATTTACTTATCATAATTTTTATACTTATGTTTCATTTTAGATCTGCTAAGTTTAATATGTGGTTATTTCTAATTATTTTTCTATAATGACTTAATTTTTTTCTCTTGGAAATGGGTCATATTTTTCTGCATATGAAATAATAGTATAACAGTTTTTATTTATTTTGCTACTGCCAAAGAACACAAACTTTCTGGCAGGATTTTGACCTCAAAATCCTCATGGTCAAAGTAAACTTTTGCTGCACCACAGAATTGAGGTCCCTGTTATTAGCCCAGCCCCAGTCTTCTCCTATTACCATGATCCTTTTTATTTTGTCTATATTTGAGATGGGGAAGGGTTGGGCTGCAGTTTAAGATAATTTTTGTTCACTTTTGGATTCAACATTGTCAGAGCCTTGAAATCTTAGCAACTTGAGAATATTTACTTTCTTGCTACATATCAACATTTATTTTCTTGCTGCATATCCTCTTCCATGACTGATTTCTTGATAATGTTCAGATAAAGAAACTTATTTGCATAAACAATTTGTTTTATGTTTGACTCTTCCAGACTCCAATACCTACTGCCATCTTGGTATTATCTATGTCTCTGCTGTTGTCTTTTTGACTCTGAAGTTCTCTTCATGTGCCACAGGCCCAGGATTGCACCCATGAGCAGGCCAGGTACCACCTTCCATGGAAGACGGGCTGTGCAGGCTCTTCCACTAGGCTGTACTTGCTTCCCTCTGGAATTCAGTCCATCAAGACTTTGTTATACCCACTGTTCTTCACTAGCCACTGAGAAATTGTGTTTGCTTTATCCATTTTGTTGATATTGTTGTTCTTACTATGTGTCAGAAAGATTATTTTGGTTGTTCTTATAAACTGGAAGTAGAAGCCTGCTCAATATTCACCTTTGAACTTAAATTTGTATTCAAGTTTTTATATTCTTCTTTATAAAATTTCCCCTAATTGAATAAGCTTTAGAGATCACATACCTAGATCTCCTGTGAAAGAATTAAAACACTTTATTCATGGCACAATTTTTAGTGTTTTATTAGTGTATTATGATTATAAATAATAATGGTATTCATTTGGATATACTCATAAATGTACATATCATAGTTTGCTCCATTTCAATCCCCAGTATTTTCCCTTTGCCTCTCTTCCTCCCTCCCTTTATTCCCCATGGTACAATTTTTACATCAAGGAGACAACATGATGGACCTAAGATAAGCCCTATGTGGGATCCACATTAAAACTTTAAAAAATTTTATTGGTGCATTATAATTATTTATAATAGTGGCATTTATGACACTATATTTGTACATGCACATAACATGATCAATCTCATTCTCCAGTACCTCTTTCCCTCCTGTCTCCTGATCTACTTGCTTTACTCTATTGATGTCCCTTTTAAATTATTACTATTATTATAATTTTAATTAGTGCATTAAAACTACATATACAAGCAGGAGTCACTGTGATATATTTGCACATGGACATAGCATAAAACTTTTTTCACCCACTCTATCATCTTTAGCTTTCTCCTTTGCCACCTTCTATCCTTGTGTTTATTCAAGATGCAAAAATAGGGATGAGAGTATGAAGTCATAACAGAAGAGTAGAGTCAGAAAGCAAGGAAGATGAGCTTTTGGATGCAAAGAATTTGGATGGACATCAGAGAAGGAAGAATCTGTTTTGAGTTATGATTATACTTGATATTGCAAATTAAACCTCTAGCAAATTTAGATTTTAATTAATTAATTAACTAATTTGTTTATTTTTGCAATGCTAGGAATTAAATCTAAGGCCTTGCACTCCCTCCCCCTTTTGCTCTCCATCCCACCACACACACACACAGGCAAGCACTCTACCATTGAGCTACATCTTCATCGCCTTAGATGTTAAAATGAAAAGCATATATTAAATTTTACTAGGTTTCAATTTTGAAATATAAAGATGGAAAGATGAGAAGAGGATGTGGGCATCCCACAGAGAGTTTGATAGAAAAGAGAAATAGACTCTAGTTCCATCTATTTACTGGTAAATGCCATAATTTTATTCTTTTTGGCTGAGAAATAATTCATTTCATATATATATATGTCACATTTTCTTTATTCATTCATCTGTATAAGGGCACCTAGGTTGGATCTAAAGCTTAGCTCTTGTGGATTGAGCTGCTATAAACATTGATGTGGCTGGGTCACTAAAAATGAAATTATGGCATTTGCTGGTAAAGAGATGGACTCACTTAGAGACTAGCGCACTAAGTGAAATAAGCCAATCTCCCAAAACCAAAGGTTTAATGTTCTCTCTGATATGTGGATGCTAACACATAATAAGGGAGGGGAGAGAAGAAAAGAAGTTCATTGGATTAGACCAAGGGAAATGAAGGGAAAGGGGGATAGGAATAGGAAAGACAATAGAATGAACTGGACAACATTTTCCTATGTTCATATATGAATATGCAACCAGTGTAATGCTACATCATGTACAATCCAGGAATGGGATCCTAATTAGAGTAAGTTTTACTCCATGTATGTATAAATATGTCAAAATAACTCTACTGTCATGTATATCTAAAAAGAACAAGGAAGAAAAATTAAATAAAAAGAAGAGAGAAAGGTAAGTTTGTTGTAAAAGGGCAGAATAAAAAGGAAACTTCATTGAAAAGTCCTGCCCCAACCCAAATCACTGTTTTGATCCTGTAAACAATTCTTACTTTACTCTCCTGTCTTCCAACTTAGAGAATATGCTTGGCATACAATCGTGCCCTGATGACACTCCCTCTCTTGCACTCCCTCCCACTTTTGCTCTCCATCCCACCACACACACAGCTGACACTCAGCTCAGAGACCTCTTTGGCTCACCACAACAGGCTCAAGCTGCATGCTGATTATTTTCAGCTTACTGCTTTTAAAATCCTTTTGGATTATATTAACAAACAGAGGCTCATGGTATATACTAAATTCAACTCTGTTTTGAATTCATCAGCCCAAATCCCTATGTGTTGCTATTGTAATTCTTCCCTCCAGCGTAAATAATTCCTCAACTTTTAACAAATCTTTGCAGCAGGTTTGCAGCATCACAAGCTCTAAATGTCCTCTGATATCATTTTAAGATCTCCTGAGCAATGAATGGTCCCAGGCAGCTCTCTGGCAAGCAATTGTTTTACCTTCTTACAATCTATGGGTACCTGAAGCTACACAGATCAAAATAAGGATGTGGGACATCCTTAGTTAGCCCAGCAAATCCTGAAGGGAAAACAGGTATTCTATCCTGAGGCCCCACCATGGATTAGTAGGTTTATCTAGCTAGAGGGATGGTAAAGAAGGCCATTCACGTTAGAGAAAAATATATTTTAACACTTAGATCTACTTCTCTGTCTTATGGTAGTTTAAGTAAAATTTCTAATTCTGCTAGAGTTTTGTTATTTAAAGTTTCCTCTAGAAACACTGAGGCTGAGACTTTGTTTTCCACACAAGCCTTTACCCTTTTGTAAGGAGTCAAGCTGACAGGGAATGGCCCTGTATCCATAACGATAGTCTGTAGAAAATGTGCCAAAAGCACAAAGTGAGTCATCTTTTTTTTTTTAATCAAAACTTTACAAAGACACTAGAAATCATCTCCTACATAAAGAACAGATCTTGTAGTGGGCATTTGCTCTCTTTTTTCTGTTCATAGGCATCTGGATTTTCTTTAGAAAATTACCTCTGGTCCCCTGTTTGTAGCCTTGATGAGATAGATTGTCAGCAAGGTACACTGACTTCTCCTTGAGAAAAATGTCTTTCACTCTAGGGCAGCTGGACATGTGGACTTTGAGTCTTGAGTCAATGGATGGAAAAATAAAAAACAAATATCTTTTGAAGATGTTACTTGTCATCAAAAGCATGTTGGTAAAATTATCATTCAACTTCTGCCATCCAGCTTCTTTGAGTTGCATCTGTTCTCATCCTGCCGAGCTTGGTTCTTTCCAGTGTTATCTCTGAGTGTAGAACAATCCCATATCTTTTTAATAATTTCCCTTTTGGTTTTATTACCTAAAAATTGCTTACAATCAAATAAATCCAGCTCATACAAATGTGCCCAGATAGACTAGCTACTCCAAAATATACCTCTGATTTCCTAACAGGACAAATATTTGTTTTACTATTTAAAGTTCTGAAAGAGTTGTTTGAGTGTAAGTCAGTTCTTTGTGAGACTGCAGCAAAATGTGAAAAAAGAAAAGAAAAGGCTGTCAGGAAACAATCACAAGCAGCAAGGCACTCTTGTACGTGGAGAAAATGATGGAGCAACAAAGCAGTGTCGTTCTGGTGTCCCTCAAGGAATAGATTATCTGGGATACTTCTCACTTCCATGAAGAATTATAATCTAGACAATTTTTCTGCTTCAACTTGTACTGTCTCTGTTTTGGTTTCTATCTGTGATAGAGAAATGTGTCCAGAGACATATTGCTCACTCTAAGGATGGTACCATTGGCAGTGTAAAGACAATACAACAGAAACTCACCCGCATTCTCAGAGAAACAATAGAAGTCCTAAGGATTTAGGAATGGGAGAGGATGTGCCCATTAAATGGAACAATGTTCTTGAACTCTTGCCAATACTGTCTGACAAGAACACTGAATATTGCTATAGCTTCTGATATTTTTAAAAATTAGTCAGAAATATTGATGTTTTCATTACTAGTGCAATAATCACTTTATTATATACTAGAAATCAATATGATTTAAAATATATTGAAACAGCCCAGGGAAACAAATGTGCTTTCTGCTCTTGGTCTACGTAGAAGCTGAACTGTGATATTTGATATGAACTTGAGATGAATAAAACTCTTATAAAGCACACTATTTCACTTTTTTGTTTTTAAAGGCAAGTGAACTCATATGCCAGAACAGGCCACTTCAGTAATGTCAAATATCCCCAAAGTTGACCTAATGGGATTCTGCAGGGCCTACCAAATGATGGAGATTAAGCATAGAGGGAAAACTCTTCGGTGACTGGTAGCTTAGGAAGACATATTGAAACACTTGTTAGGTCAAAACAACAAGTTGTGCTGGGTTGCTAAGTGATTCAGTCTCTCTATTGTAGTTTAGAAACAGGTTGAAGGACATTCATTATTGATACTCCAAACTTATGAAACTTATTCATCTTAGATGTCAGAGTGCCCAAAGCTGGAACAAGAATGTTGTGTCCATGTCAAGTTGTTTTTAGACTATTGCATTTCGCTATCTGGATTACCTAGAAAAATGAACCACTGTTTTGCCATGGAGCATCTTCAAGCTTAGAAGAGAATAAGACTGACATTACTGTTCAGATCCATTAGTCAAACTACAGTGGCTTTGGACAGGTAGTTTCCAAATACATCAGCCTCATTTACACCCAACAGCAACAACATACAGTGTGCATTTTTCTGCTGTGACACAAGGTTCCCAAATGCTAAGACAGAAAATGGTTTTTGACTACACGTGTTGCTTTTAGTAAAAGAATTGGAAGGGGGAGGTGAAATGACAGAATAAATGTCTAAATCCTAAGGCCTATAAAGAAGAAACAATCCAATTTACTTAGAGGCTAGATTAAAATAATTGAGGAAACAAGAAGATACAGCAAGAAATTCACTCATATGATAAACAGTGATCTTCTCAAAAGATGTGCCCCACAGGTCCAAGTGTGTTGATGAAAGCAGAAACATCTGTTTGTTCTTAGAAATCATTGCTCTGATAAATGCCACTACACTATTTATTGAATATGCTAATTTTATTTTTATTTGTTCTATTTTGGACAATTTTATTTAAATACTGGTCATGCCTCTGTGGTGTAGGCCTAGAGAGTCCCTTCCAGAGCTACTCTTGGGAGCCAGAAATTCTAGATAGCAGCAGGCTCCATCTCCCTATGAAATTGAGTTTCAGCCTCATAATGGTAAGGTCACTACTGCCTACAGCAGCTATACCTGCTCCTTTAAGCTCTGTAAATTATTATATTTTCTACTACTTTGTTCATGAATTTTTCTTCCACTTTATTCATTTAATGGTCTTTCTGCTTCTCCCAATTCCCAAGTTTTGAGGAAAATGCTTATGGAATAATTTGGTTGATTAATAATGTTTGTTCCAGACATCCTTAGTAAAACCAATTATTATATTATTGACCTAATTTTCTAACATATCTAACAGAAAAATGCCCCAGGACATCTAGAAATCTGATACATAAGATTGGTCATACATGGCAGTAATCAGAAATGAGATCTTCATTAACCTGCTAAAAATTAGCCACGTGGGATTAAAATTTAATGAAATCAAAAAAGATGAATCAGATCTAATAAAATGACACATGAGTTGTCATTCACTTTTTCTGGTAGGTTTTGCCATTTGGAATGGACCAGCAGATTTCCTACTCTTCTTGTGTCCATAAATAAAGCTGAAAAGTTCATGTATGCTTTTAGTTTCAGAAATTTTTTAGTATGAGTAAACTGGCAAAAATGAGTACTGATATTCACAATTTTGATGTTAAAATAAGAGCCAAGTTAAGGATGTATGTGTGATGTCTTAAAAACTATGGGTAAAAAGAAGCAAGTTCTCAATTCTTTTTTCAGAAATCCTTGCAGAATATGCTAATTTTAAATGGTCAGTTTCTTGTACCTCAGTCATTCTGCATATCCACATTTAGAATAAATATTTTTAAGTAGTAGGGAGGAAGGAATGGGAAGAGGTTGATCAATGGGTAATAGGTTATAGTTAGGTTGGAGTAAGAAGTTCTGGTGTGCTGTCTAGTTAAGATTTTATATTTCTAAAAGCTAGAATAAAGGGTATTTTAGTGTTTTCTCCACAAAAGAAATAAAAATATTTGAGGAGATACGTATGTTTAACCTGATTCATATGTCATGCAATGTATACATGTATTAAAACATCACATGGAATACCATAAATGTGTACAATTTTCATGATTTTAGGCATCAATTAAAAATAAATTTTCATTAAAAATGAGCTAAAATAAAAATTATTTGGATTCTAAAAATATACATCCTGGAAATGGCAGAACTTGTTTCATGACTTTTTCTGCCCACTGATAGATTTATGCAGTATACTATGCACATTAAACCTGATGCATGTTTTATATAGTTTTAATCTGGATTGATCTTATTTTCCCAGGCCTTTATTATTGGAGTAAAATATACCATCTCTATGAAAGTAAACTTACTTTTTATTAATACAGAAAACTTATGTAAGAATTATTTATTTGAGCACATAATGGCAATGTGGCAGCTATTATGCCCATTGTCACTTAAATGCTTTTTGTTATAATTATTAGCACATGTTAATTATACAAAATAATGGGTTTCTTTGTGACATGTCGATACACGCACATAATGTGCTTTTTTAACTTCTCACATCAAAATGTCAGCAAAATCATGGCATTTCACTTATGCTTTTTACATTTGAGAAGATTGAGATACAAATAATATAAATAATTGGCTTAATATCACATATTTTATAGGGGAAGCAGCCAGAAGTTTAAGTCTGTGTGATTCCAAATTGTGTATTTTTCAGTCTCCTAGATTGACCTAAGTCAGAATGAGTGAGAGCTGGCAGGTGAGAGGGGACATGTGTCCTAAGTGATGGTCAACATTTAAACACTTATGATAGCACAAGGTTAGACAGGTTACAGTCCAAGCACAAAGGTTTCCCTCTGTAGCAGTGTATGTGGGAGAGTTTAGAGTAAAGGTCCTTGTGTGAGCTTCCTGGCCATCCCAGGAAACGCATAATGTGGTCTTTCACCAGAAGCAGTCTGGAGAGTGTGCACTCATCAAACTTCAGTATTACCAAACATGGGGAGTTAGGGGAGACCACTACAATAATTCAGTAGTGACTTTAGAGTATCTAGAAAGGCAGATCTGGGGGTAATGATCTGATAAGAAGGGAGAACTAAGGAATTTGTCATGAATCTGTACTTGCATAAAGGAACTTTTTTGTTAATGTGAATTAATGCAGTATCATTTAGGGGCTGAGGGAAATCAAGAAGTACAAAACTATCTCAGAGTCTACTGTCCAACTCCAGGAGCTTAGAAGATCAGTGAGAACCACTGGACAGTGGGAAGGGGACGACGACAGCTGCATGATAACTTGGAGCGTCTTCCAGAGGAGGAGTAAGAAATGCAGAGCAATTTTAAAAGAAGCATAAAGTAGATATTGCAAGGGGAAAGGATAGGACCTGACAAAGCCTGGGCATAAGACTGTGTTATCTCTGGGATGGGATAGAGGAAGGAGCAGCTTGGAGCCCTGATGGTTGCCAGTGGGAAACAGGCCTGAGCCTGAAGTCACCCAGTCCAGCAGGGACCATCATAGAGACAAATGGCCAGGCTCCCAGGGCAGGGCAGAGAATTCTGAGCAAGGCCAGGACAAACAGGCAACTAAAGGGCATTTTGGCAATGTATGAGTCAGTCAAGAAGGGATAAAGCAATACTTGTGGAAAATATGCTGCTTTTCTTTTTCTTAATAGGGTTTGAGACAGGGGATTTAAAATATAATTTTCTTCTCTTCTTCACATCTCATTTTCTTTACAGAATCTATCCTCTTCTGCCCTCTGCACTAAAAAAGAAATCAATAAATAAAATATCTCAGACTTTCTGTGGACTCATTGGTTCCCAAAGAGATTAAATATCTTATTTCTAGGTCTAAAGGAAAAGAGTCTGTTTTACCAAAGATTTGAAGCAGGTTCTGGGCAGAGTTAAC
>PVHX01036741.1:0-10613 GCA_004024805.1 Geosciurus inauris
TGGGGATTGAACTCAGGGGCACTCGACCACTGAGCCACATCCCCAGCCCTATTTTGTGTTTTATGTAGAGACAGGGTCTCACTGAGTTGCTTAGCGCCTCGCCATTGCTGAGGCTGGCTTTGAACTCGCGATTCTCCTGTCTCAGCCTCCCTAAGTGCTGGGATTACAGGCATGTGCCACTGTACCTGGCTCTGAGGTTTCTTGATTCTGAATCTGGGTCATAAAACTGCTGGACTGTAAGCTTGTTGGGGACGATACTCTATAAAACTGTGGTTCCCAGCCAGTAGGGAAGAGGAGATTTTATATTCCAGGAGACACTAAGCAGTATCTAGAGACCTTGCTGTTTGTCACAATATGGATATGGGAGGGTTGTACTGCCACACAATAAAGAGAAACTAAGAACATAACGTGCAGAGGACAGTACCCTAGAAAAAATATTCTGGCTCAAAATGTCAGTAGTAAAAAGACTGAGAAATCCTGTTATGTACCTTATCTCCTCTCAAACAAATCCTTACAATGGCAAAGCTGATCAAAGATTGAATTGAAGAGGGGATCCAGTTCCACAGAATAATTTGTTTTAGTGAAAAGTTTGAGAACTATCTTTCTATACTGGACTTAGCAAAACAATAGTCTTCAGATGCTACTGGTAACTGGTTTTAATCTTTCTTTTGCAATTTTAATCTGACAATGTATAAACAAACAAAACAACTTGACCTCACTTTCATAAATCGTCATAGGAGCATATGTTTTATTTAACATTCCTTACCAAAGCTCTTTAGGCACTTTTGTATTGAGGTCATTAGCAACTTTAAGACAAACTTTGAAATGCAGCATCAGACAAATATTTTAAGTTAATTTTAAATGTTCTAACTGATGAACCCAGCCTGATTCTATCTTAAGATTAAAAGCCATCTTGACATGAGGTCATAAAAGGTTTATTTTTGTTTTACTTGCTTGGATCATGTTTGGCTTTGATTAGGTAACTGCCCTCCTTAAAATCTCAGCGGCACCCCTATGCTGGAACCTGAGTTTACTCCCTATCTAAAGATGTTAAGTCATGTCAATCATTAATTTCCTGTCTGCTTCTGTATTACACTTGCCAGAACCCTGTCAGTTGTAAATTCCTAAGATACCTAACTTTATAATTGTTTGTGTTATAAAAACGTCCCTGCTCCTGCACAAAACTGCTGCCCTCACTTTTTGAAGGGGACAGCCACTGTACAGCTAATTTGTGTACATGATATAAGCTTTCTTAATTTGACTTAAAATTGGAGTTGGTGGTCCTTTTTTTGTGTCCTGGGTTCAACACTAACACACCTAGTATTCTGAATAGCAATAGCTTGCTGACAGTGCAACAGACTAATTTAGACAGTGTGTTCTGGTCCTTGATGACACATGGTAATAATTAGCAAACACTAGAGAATCAGTTTATTCTCACCTCATTAAACACCTATGAACTTACAGAGACCAAAACCAGAAAGTATTCGGAGTAGCTGTGATTTAACCAAAATGAATTCAGAAAGGAAAGACATTGTCATCACTGCTTTAGCTATTGTATAATAGTGCAGTTTATCCAAAGGAAAACAGAACAAAAACAATGTTTTTGAGATGCGATTTTCTGCATAGAGTCAATTCCAGTCTTTACATTCTAAGTACATAAGGACCACACTAACCTACTTGACTACCTTACTTCTGCTTTAAACTTGGTGATGCGGTTGCTAAGTTCCAACTTTCTTTTTTTTTTTTTTGGCACTGGGGACTGAACTCAGAGGCACTCGACCACTGAGCCACATCCCTAGCCCTATTTTGTGTTTTATGTAGAGACAAGGTCTCACTGAGTTGCTTAGTGCCTTGCTGTTGCTGAAGCTGGCTTTGAACTCGCGATCCTCCTGCCTCAGCCTCCCTAAGTGCTGGGATTACAGGGTGAAACTTTCTTTTTGTCATTGCAGTCTCAGTGTCCCTCACTGCACTACACCTCACTACACCAGACCTAACTCCAATACTTAATCATGGCTAGGGTGGTGGCTCAGTGGTAGAGCACTTGCCTAGCAAGTGTGAGGCACTGGATTTGATCCTCAGCACCACTTAATAATAAATAAATAAATAAAATAAAGGTATTGTGTCCACTTACAACTAAAAAATATTTTTAATACTTAATGAATCACAACAGTGATATTAACTTAAAAGAACATAAAATGGCCCTTCTGTGACTGTTTTTGTTATTCAAGAAGTAAATATGCTGTTGAAGTGAATGTTACCATTTTACTGGATCTCCATTTTAGAGGAAGAGGCCTAAAACCGATCAAAGAAAACATATGGGGCTGGTATTTTCCACATTACAATTTCTGGCGATTCCATGTATTCTAAGAAACATTCTTAAATGGAAGTTTTAAATTTTGTCTTAAATTAACAGTGAACCATAAAAGGTACAGGCATTTAAATTTTTTTCAGTTATTTTTGCATTCATTTTTATAACTTTCTCTTATGTTAAGTATGGCAAATTGGCTTCAGTGTATACTGATACCCCAGTCTTCCATTTGAACGGGAGATAAAGTGGTTATTCTTTTTAAAGCAGAAATGTTACTTACTTTAAAAGTAGGACACTGTGGCCCACGCCTGCAATCCCAGCTACTCAGGAGGTACGAGGATCACCAACTTCAAGGTCAGCCTGGAAATATAGTGAGATCCTGTTTCAAAATAAATAAAAGGACTGGGGATGTAACTCAGTGGTGAACCTCTTGCCTTGAATGTGCAAAGCCCTGGGTTCAATCCTCAGGACAGAAAAAAAATATGGCATTTACAGAAAAAAAGCCTAATGATCAAAATATGTGAATACATACTTCTATTAATCATCTCTGTATTTCTTTATGCAATACAATGTCTAGCACCACAGAAAAAAATACATCTTCTCTAATTACTCCCCAGATATTAACATACTCATTTTTACTTACATGGTACTTTACAGAAAGGATGTTTCTAAATAGAAAAAAAAGTTACTCAATATTTGCTCTCTGTAAGCAGGTGTTTGAGTTATAAAAATATTTATACATACATAACTGTTAAAGTTCTTTAACTTATTTGAAAACTGCTTGGACCTTTTACATTCCCAGAGTAGTTGTACAGCCTTGGTGACATCTAATGAATTCAGTCTGTCCCCCTGGCAAAATCAGTTTACATACAGATGCAGCTCAAATGTTTTATGTAATTTGAAAGTTTCACTAATCTGAAATTGCTTAAAAAAGTAAAAACTAAAAGCTGTTCTTAAAGCTTTATATTACAGATAAAGCATTACAAAAGTAGATTACTTCAAAATTAGATTCTCCATCATGTAATAGATGTACCAAATCTAAAATGGAAGAAATGACATGTCAATGAAAATCTGTAAATGATCAACTTTGCCCATGGAATAAAGTGGTTTTGTCTATATAATATATCACTTAAAGTACAATTTAGAAGGATGAACAGTGGATACTGAATGAAGACTATTAATCTTTCATACACAAGTTGAAAGCCCTATACAGATAGCAAGGTTCTGCAAGATACAGGAGCAGTTAACTAATATGTCAACACTGATTATTATTATAAGGTCGATTTGAACGGTGGCGTTTACTTGAACTTATTCTGTTTATGGAGAAAATTAAATGGAATTATCTATTTCAAAATAAGGGAGATGGATTTATTTTTAAATCCCGTCTGGACTATTAAAAAGAAAATTGATTTACAAAATGCTGGCATGAAACAATTTAAATAATATGTGCAAATAATTCTTAAGTAGTTAGATGGTAAATATAATTGTAAAAGTCTCCATTAGCTTCTACACTCTACTGTCCACTATATGTTCACTCAAAATATAATATCTAATATATTATTTATTTATTTGCAACATAAAAACTATTTCTATATTTCCAGGGTAAGAGTTTTATCTGAGAAAATACAGTCCATTTTTGTATGTATATGTATTAGGATGGGGCTTATGGTTATAATATTGCAAATGTTAATGATCATTCTCATCATCATGGATTTATTTGAGTAACTCAGCATTAGGCAGTACCTAGAGATCATTAAATCTACTTTCTTTCAAATTTCCAAACCAAGTTTGTCATAAAGCCCACTATTTGCTAGTGAAAAAATGGAACTAGTTTTATCGAAAATCTGTTTTGTATCTATGTGGTTGTCTTTGAGCTTTTAATTTTAAATGAAAATAAAGCTAGTGCATTAAACAAAGCAAATTCCTAATGCACTATTTTATACTTTCAACATCGAGCACAGTATGTGGATGCCACACTGCATGTCTTTGAATGAATAATGGTTGTTGCAGCCTTAAGATAGATAACCAAATTTGTACCAGTCCCTTATCAATGCCAGGACCACAGGCACCATGTGCTGCAAAACATATTGGTCTATCATCCTTTATGTAGAAAGAGCATTCCAGGAAAAGAAGTAACATTTTAATATATACACACAAAAACTTATACACATCTCTCTGTACCACACTCATACACACACATGCTAGAAGCATTGAAATTTGTTTTATTGCATAAAATGGCTTTCAGAAATTCCCATTATTTCTCTTGTCTATTCATCATTTATTTTCTACCTACTCTACATCAGAAATAGTGAAAGACATGGTCCTTCATCGCACAGAACTTCATTGAGAGCCTATTACATGTCTCCCTCTTTCAGAACTGTCCCCTAAAAACAGACCCAGAATTCATGCTCAAAATGTGAGCCTAGATACCCCACAAGTCCATGAAACATCCATAATTCTCCAGTTGATTGAAATAGGCCAGAAGTATTTATTTACCTGACTTGGAGGTAATCTTTCTTTTTACAAAACAAGTAGCAAAGTTTCTCTCTGAGAGTTCTCAGAAGGTGTCTTTTCTGAGACACTGGATGGAATGAAATGATGACAGCTCAAATTCAAATATCTGAAATAGATAAGGGAAAGCATTGGGGAAATATGTATGGTAATGAGTAAACAGTTAAAAAAAAAAAGCTTGTAGAAACACAAGAATGGAGATGATAAATGAAGAAATGAAAGATCATAAGGCATCAAAGATATCAGGGGAGAATCTTTTCAAACCCCTACTTCATTTTTCACTAGATTCAATGACTTTGCTTTGCTTGAAGCCAAAAGAATAAAACAAGAACAAAGAAAATACAAGAAATGCATGAGCACTCTTGAATGGTTGAATTATGGGTTATTTTTGTATTTTTCAACAGGATTTCTCCATTTTCCAAATTTTATGCATTGACCTTATGTATGGCTTTTATTACTAGATAATGTTAATTAAGTTATTTAGCATTTATTGGATATCTATGTTCCAGGCACTGTCCTAATTTCTAAATATAAAATAAGAGAAACGTGAACAAGGGCTCTGCTATCCTAAAACTTGTTATTACAGTTTATGATTTGTTACATTCTCTTCTGCTTTGGAGAAACCAATGTACTCCAAATGGCTTCTTTGGTTTGTCTTCCTTGGAAGAGGTTTATGTGTATGCATTATTTCTTCACTTGGATGTATTAGTAAGACTGACAGTAAAATTTATCCTAAAATATTAAATCCTCTGGAAAAAAAAGACAACAAAACACATATGCATACATAAACATAAAATCATAGCCTTTCTTTTCCGAAGCCCTATGCAAGTTCACCCAAATTGTATTGCATCCTTTGTTATTAAAGTTGAACTTTGTTCTAAGTATACATAGGAACTTGAAGGTGAACTTGTATTGATTGAAAATATGGTTTATATTTTGATGGGAAAAATGCAGTCTTTCTTAGATTATATTAGAAATATTGGGGAATTCTTATGGATACAATCTGTTCTCTACTCACAACTCCACCCAATATTTTGTAATATTGTTTGAAATCAACCAGATAGGCAACATTTTTTAAAAGGTAGCGATATCTGTGTCAAATATATTGCAGATATTTCTAACTCTTTGAAAACTGTAGACTAGAACAGAACAAAGACAACTTGTGAAGATCTAAAAGCATATCTCAGGAAAGTTATCTGCTTTGGAAAGCTAGAATTTGCTTTTCTGTAATAACCTATCTTCAAGGACAAAGAGTTTGTACAAAAAGGATACAATTTGCTGAGTAATATTGTGAAGAGTGTAAAGTATAATTATAGTTTTATCAGCAAGACAAGATAGTCTTCAAATAATTTTTGAGGTAACAAGAGGATTCTACTTGGTTTTGTGATTCATGGTGTCCTCCTATACAAATTGTTAACCTGCAATTATCTATGGATATATGCATATCTAAAGAAAAATAGTACTGCAAAAGAACTCCTGAGGATCAAATACTCCCATGCATAATGTGAAGCAATTTGTTTAGAAATTGTCCACAAAATTGGGTTAAAGATTTTATGTAAGGTTTTTAAATGTAACTCACACCTCCGTTCACTCTGTAATTACAGAGAAAGGGCAAGTATGATGAACTTTAGTTTAATTTGTACTTGAATATAAATGCAATACTGCATCCTTTCATGGATCAAGAAGGCCATATGCATATATGCAAGTGACTCTTCCCTTAATGTAAATTTGTTTCCTATTTTAGATTGGGTCTTTGGCTTGATGGGAAAACTCCCTAACAATACCATTTACCTAGCAGTTTTGATTTATTTAGAGAGAACTGGAGGGAGGTAAATAGAAAACAAAATAGAAGAGCCATCTGATGAACATTTGGTGTATCTCAGGCACTTCCTTTCCATCGTCCTCTGCTGTCAGGAACTGCCTGGTTCTCAGCCCTAAGTTCATAAACTTTCCCAAAGCCAAGTTTGTTTCCTGAACCCACATGATAGTTTCATCTTGCCAACACTCGAAGCTTACTTCTGGCCTTAGGATGCACAGCCATTATTTTAAAACAACATCCATAAGCCAGGCGCAGTAGTGCACGCCTGTAATCCCTGCACTTTGGGAAGCTGAGACAGGAGAATTGCAAGTTCTAAGCCAGCCTCAGCAATGGCGAGGTGCTACGCAACTCAGTGAGACCCTGTCTCTACATAAATCACAAAATAGGGCTGGGGATGTGGCTCAGTGATTGAGTGCCCCTGAGTTCAATCCTTGGTACCAAAACAAAAACAAAAACACAGGCTGGGGTTGTAACTCAGTGGTAGAGTGGTTGCCTAGCATCTGTGAGGCACTGGGTTTGATTCTCAGCACCACATATATATAAATAAAAATAAAGTTCTATCAATGATTTTAAAAAAATTTTAAAAAGACAAAAAACAACATCCATTTTCTCACTGAATTCTCTCAATAATTCCAATAGACAAATATTATTGTCATCCCTGTTATAAAGATGAGTATACGGAGATACTATGAAAACTTGCCCAAGTTCAGAAGGCTGATAACATGGAGGGGGTTGACTGGAATCTAGGACAATCCAAATCCAGCCTCACTCTCTTCATTTCTTTGCAAGCTGATTAATTGCAGGAATGGCATACAACCAAATTTATTTATTACCTATTCCCTGACATCCTAGGTACTGGAATACATGGTACAGATATAAATAGGATATGTCCTTTGCTCTTGAGGAGTTTAAGGTCCTGCAGGAGACAGATACATGGAGTAATGAATATAAAATGAGATAACCATAATACGTTAAGGGTATACACTGAGTTCTGTGGAAAACCAACATAAAAGCAACAGTGCTTGGGGGCTGGAGAAAGACTTTTGCAGTGGAAAAAAACTGTGGATTGAAGAAGGGTTGTTGAATGAGAGGATTTGGAAGGTTGGAGGAGGGGCGCCAGGGTGGATATACTGTATGCACAGCATACATTATATGTGGAAATGTTCATTTTGTTCACAGAATCCAAAATCTTGAAGCGTGACAGAAAGCTTCGTGGTGGACATAAAGCTAGAAAGTTAGGAAGGGTACACAGTGCAATAAAAAGTTTCCTTTAAATAGATAAGGAAATGGTGCTGTTTATCACTTGACTCCAAAGTCAGTCATGATTTTTCCTGCCTTCAAAACAGAGTATTTAAGCTGCTGTTGCTTTGTGAATTCCATGCATTTTCTTTGAGGGAAGAGAAGTGAAAGACTGCATAGGAAAATGTTAAGAACCATCATTAGCACGTTTATGGCATTCTGGAGGTCAGCCTCTTAGGTGTTCAAAACACTATGCATTCAAAGATATGTGTCCTGTCACCAGGTAGGGGAAGACCCTCTACAAGTTGAGTCTGTGATTGATCACGCTGCCAACTCCAAGGCGACACCTCAGCATTTACTACTTATATGAGCAGAAAATCAGCAGCAGTCTGTACTGCATTGAAAAGGACACTTAAAAGGAGAGATAAGGAAAAACTCAATGGCAGTTGAAGTAAGTTATTATTTTGCAGGTTAAAAGGATCCTTGCTATATTTTATATAATAATCCATCCATTCAGGGTAGCAAGTTGAAGTCTTGCAATTGCCAGCTCCAAACTATTTATATATTTTTTCTTGTTTAATAGCAGTTAGATACAAAACACATGTGTATACATCACACATTTAGTAAACAGAATAAACAAGCATGCTCACATGTGTTTATGGGTATACACACACCATTTTCTTCAGAAGAGAAGGGCACACTGAAGCTGACCCTAACCTTTCAGGTTTATTACTTTTTCTAAAAAGAAAAGTGAAAATATTGTCACATGTATAAGATATTTCTGATGTGACCTTGGATACTTACCTTTGAGCTTTTTGAAGGAGTTGCTATGGTTTTATTACAGAGAAAATTTTAAAATCAATTCTCATATAGTTGTGTATATTCAGCAAGAATTCTCTAGAGGAAATGAACTCAGGTCTGATGATGGGACATGAGCTCAGTTTTAGTATTTTAGGTTTTAAAAATTTTTTATTTAAATTTATTTTTTATTTTATTATTTAAATTGGTCTATAAAGTTTTATAAGTAAATATTATCTTGATGTGGATTTACTGTTACTTATTTGCAAATGAAATTTTATATTTTTTCATGACTGGGATGTTAGCCAAAGGAAGTAGGACAAATTCAACCTATCCTAAAGAAAAAATTATCTCCGACTTATAAAAAATTGCTAATGATAATCCTAGTAAATATGTTAATACCATAATCCAGTTTTTAGAAAAGTAGTGACTTAGTCCTTTTAACTGTTGAGTATATTTCTAGCCCCCCCAATGTGCTATAAACCTCTTGTTTTTATAATTACACAATTTTGCATACTCTGATTGATGTATTAGTTATCCCTGAAATAGTCAGCATAGATTGACTGTTACAATCCACAATTCCAAAACAACAGAAATATAATAAAATATTCTGGTATCTTCCATGTAGTCAATGAAGAGTTAGGTTTTTTTCAACTGAATGATTCCACTGTCCTTTAACACCTGAGAGAGATCTACTTTATCAGACAGTTTCAACATAGAACAGTGTATGGAAGATCACATATCACTTTCTAGTGCCATCTCTGAATGTGAAGTCCATCATTTGAGTCCACATTTCAATTTCCTCCATTTGATCAAATTCCTCCAAATGATTGTGAGGAGGATAGGAACTAAAGTCTAGCTGTGGACCAAGAAGGAAAAGAAATAGAGTTTGATAAACATATGCTATTTTCCCTTATATTGTCCCTTTAAGGAATTCCTTGCTTTGGGGACAGATTATTAAATATTAACATAAAAGCTGGGCACCGTGGCGCACACCTGTAATCCCTGCACTTTGGGAGGCTGAGACAGGAGAATCGCAAGTTGGAAGCCAGCCTCAGCAATGGCAAGGTACTAAGCAACTCAGTGAGACCCTGCCTCTACATAAAACACAAAATAGGGCTGGGGATGTGGCTCAGTGGACGAGTACCCCTGAGTTCAGTCCCCAGTGCGAAAAAAAAAAATACTAACATAAAAATTTTCACTGAGTTCTTTTGGGTAATTACATTTACTCTTGCTCAGGGAAAAAAAACCCTAAAATTTGTTTTTTTATTATGGTACAATACTAATATTTAATAATTTCAAAAGGACAATTGTGTGTTAAAGTACTTTAATTGACTCTGTGGGTCTCTTTGGATAGCATGGACATTTAAAAATATTAACTTTTCTCTTTAGAAAATGTATCTAGATGTCTAGTTATTCACCTGTGAGTTTGAGAATCTGACAGAATGTAACATAAGCTTCAATAAGGCAGGAATTAAAAGTACCAAATGTGAGAAAAATTTCATCATTGAATTTACAAAATTTATAATAGGATTTCTTGGTTTTGTTACCATAAAAAGAAACATATGGAGCAATGATTATTTTTGGTCACACAAAGATTACATGAAGAATTTGATGATAACTGTATAACCTCTTCCAGTAATTCATATATATATATGTATATGAATTCATATATATATGTATGTGTACACATATATATAATTTTGAATATGACTTCAAGAGATTAGCATACTCTGAATTAAGAATGGCTGTTTTAGAGTATATATCAAAGCACTTTATTAAAAATACCACTTTTAATGGTCAATGTAGGTTGCATATTAAGGGGCTTAATTCCTCAGGACACTATCTGACATCAATTACTTAATCTATATAGGTGACTTGAGGAAAAACATTACTAGAAAATTTTAAATTATGAGAGGCTATAAATAGGATCTTCAC
>PVHX01036742.1:0-10618 GCA_004024805.1 Geosciurus inauris
GTAGTTTGGAGGACTACAAACTTGTTCATTCTGTAAATATTATTGCAGTGTTCTAATCTGTATGGAGGAAAGTGGAGATACTGGTCTCTGAATTTCCTAAGAGTTTTGAAAGCTAAAAGTGCAGAGCTTGGATCTTAAACTAGAGGAAGCTGTGAGGGCAATAAGCATGGCTTGTGGAAATCGCAAGTGTTTTATGGACATGCAGATGCCTAGGGCAAGAGATTTTTGAATGAGGATTACAACAGAACAGGGAAAGCCTCAAGAAAAAATAGGGTGCAACTCTTAGAGAAATTGAAACATTTAAAACCAGCTGTGTATATGCAAGAGTCAGAATTACACACACATAGGCCCAGGAAAGATACATTGCCAGAAAAGGCCTGAGAAAATGTCAACCTTTCACACAGGGCTGATTAGTGAAGGTCTTCCTGTACTTAGGGACAGTCTTCAAAGACTGGGAGAATTAGTTCTTTTTTTCAAATGTCCAATTTTTGATTAAAGAGCACATGACATGCAAAGAAACAGGAAAAACACAAACTATTCAAAAGAAACAAATAAATCTTCAGAAACTATCCTCAAAGAAACACAGGCATGATACTTGACACAGACTAAAACGTTTAAGTATGCTTAAACAGTGAAAGGAAATCAAGAGAATTATGTATGAACAAAATGAGATTTCCAACAGACATGGAATTTATAAAAGTAATAAAATAGAAATGCTGAAGCTGAAAACTAAATGATTTGGAAATTTTACCAGAGGAGTCTAACAGCAGACTTGAATAGGCAGAACAAACAATGAGTGAATCTGAAGCCAGATCATTTGAAATTGTTGAGTCTGAGGAGTTAAAAGAATGAAGAAAAATAAACATAAGAACTAAGGAACTTGTGGGACCCCATCAAATTTATGCATTCTGGGGTCAAAAGTAGGAGAGAGCAAGGGACAGAGATTATTTGAAAAAACAATGGCAGAAAATGTCCCAAATCTGAGAAAAGACATGCATAAATACAGATATAAGACACTTAAAAAACTACGAAGATAAACCCAAAGAGATCCATACTAAGAGATATTCTCAAACTGTTGAAAGACAAAGACAAAAAGAGAATAAAAAACAGTAAGAGAAAATGATCTGACCCATATTATGGATCCTCAATAATATTATCATTGTTTTTTATTAGCAAATATTATGTAATTTGTGTGAAATCAAACAGTTAAAAGTGGTAGACTTGAACACAGACCTATTAGTCCAAGCTTATGCTCTTAGCCAGTGGTTCACAAAGTGTGTGGTCCCTGGGCCAGCAGTGTCATAACTTTCCTATGTTTATATATGAATACACAACCAGTGAAACTCCATATCATGTACAGCCACAAGAATGGGATCGTAAGTAGAATAAGCTATACTCCACGTATGTATAACACAGGTATTTTAACATTAAAATACACTCTACTGTCATGTGTACCTAAAAAGAACAACAAAATGAAAAAAAAAAAAAGAGAGAATTCTCAGGCTTCTCCCAGACCTCCTAAGTCAGAAACGGTGGGAACAAGTGCAGCAATCCATCTTTTAATGTTTGAACTGTTCTTAACCATGAAACTATAAGGAATGCATTGCTTTAAACTGCTTGAGGATTTTTTCACTTCTTGGTATAAGGAAAGTATAGCTGTATTGGAACACAAACTCTGAACACACAAAACTTTTAAAAATAATTTGGGGTGGCAAAATTTTATTTAAACTAAAAATTGTTACTTAGGGTCTTATTTTTCCCACTTACTGTGATTGTCATAGCATCTCTGTAAAGCTAGGAATGTATTTAATTATAGGGTGTTGCCTCAGAGTCTGCAAAGTTTCTGTTTGTTTATTTACAATATATGCACCATGAACACACAAGGCCTTAAGAGTTTTGCATAAAAAGCTATGGATCAGTTCAGGAACTAAAGATTGCTGGACTAAGATCCTGGAAGTCTGAGTTCAAACCAGACCCAGCTCTACCACTCTCTGGCCCTGCCACCTTGAAGAGCAATGAACACTGTCTTCATCTCACTTTCTTACTTATTAAACTAGGATTGAAATAGTCAGTTGCACAATCTCTTCCAGCCCTACCCATTCTTGGTAACTATGCCTGGGCACAGATTTATGGCATGTCCTTGATCCTAATATTTTAGCTGCAAATTTACTCTTCACCTGCTTCTACCTGCCTCGCCTCATCTTGGTGTGCAGGATCTAAGTGTTCTGACCACATACAGGTTGAAAAAAAAGGAATTTTGTCCCACCTCCCATGGAGATTCTATCATTAGTATTTGTGTTATGGAAGAGCCTGAAGAACAGGTGTGACATTTTTTTTTTTTTTTTTCACAGAGCTGTTGCTACCATTCAGTTCAGGAGAGAATTTGGTTCCATTAAGTATGCTGGGAAAGAAATGAAAGAATCCCATGGTCTGGGAAGATATCCAAGAGCCAGGAGTCACATATGTCTGCCCATAGCCTATAGAAGAAAGAGAGGGAGACAAGTGCCAGAATTGTGGATTATCTGCTCACAGCATGTGTGTTTAGGGAATATGAGACCAAGCTGAAATGCTGCTTGTGATGGAGTTTCTAAATCTTGACTACATCTTGCTACAATTGCTGCTGCTGATTTATGCCCCAGTCACACATGAGTACTTTTGGTTTAGAGCCCTTGATGAAGGTGACATTTTGTTGGGTTAAAAAAAAAAAATCAATACTATAACCAAATAAGCTTTGGCATTTGAGTGTGGACTTGGAAAGAACTGTCGATTGAACTATTACCCTAATTCAAACTTTGCATGGCACATTCTGCCTTTAATTATGTCAAGATATTCTTTTTGACCTTCTCCAGGTAAAATATGTTCCCATACGCTAAGAGTATTTTTAAAAACTAAATTATTTATTCCATTCAGACAAGAGCTTGCTCAAAATAGCCATATTGAACAATTATAAAAGCCTGAGAAATTTCCACTTTTCATCCTTAAACTTGATCAGAAATGGACTCTCTAATTTGATTGAATTCTAATCCAATTAGAGAATCATGGAGGGGAAAATATTGGAAAATATTTTCTGTAATAAAGCTTGAATTATGGAAGGACAACTACATGATCTTCTAAGCCTCTTCTTCCTTATGTACCATTTCCTTCAGTTGAAGTTTCCATTTGTCCGCTGCTCTCATGGTAATGCCAGTTTTCCCTTGATTTCTTATAAGTTTTCGTCTTCTTTTCTTCTTGCCTTAGGCTATGCCCTCATTTCTCCCATCTCCTCCCCGACTTCCCCACACTCGTCCAAATCCCCAAATAACAAATAAGGAGGCCACCCAATACAGTCAACCTAGAGAGTGGTTACCAGGGAAGAATAAGGGAAAATGAGAGCCAGTTTTTTATTTTCCTACACTTGAGTGATTAGTCTGTTAATATTACCCCCTAGGATAAAGATTAGGAATGTATTTAAAAGTTTCTAAATACTTTAAAGCTGACTAATTGGGTAAGTGATTCTCAGTAGTAATAATCAAAAAGGTTAAACTGTTAAAAATTTAATTTTTTCTCACATAACATATTTTAAACTGGAAGCCTATTGCTCACATTTAACTGTTGTTTCATTATGTGCATGTTATTTCTGATATGATATAAAATAACTATATACATTTATCTACTTGTATGTACCCACGTATACCTTATCTATAGGTACATACCATGGTTTGTAATCACTTTAAGGAGTTTAATTTTATGAATTTAAAAATGTATTTTTTTTACATTTTTGTTATTCAATTTTATTTACACTTCTACATTACATGGAAGGGATCTCACAGAATGTCCCTTGTAACCTCATCATTTTGTAGATGAGAAAAGTTGTTTGCAAAGTAATAATTTGAGCAGGAGATAGACTCTGGCCTGGAATCAAGTTCCTGTGACTTACAGTTCAGCATTCCTTTTACTAAACCCTAGTGTCTCCTACACACGTTCTAATTTTGCCTTATGAATTTTTAAACTTCCAAGATTAGAGAATTGCAAGATTGAAGTTTTTCATAGCCTCGTTGTAATGAGAGAAAATATAAATTAGAAGGTGATTGGGAGTGAATCAGAAGCCCAAATTTATAGCTTCTTGGATGCTGCTTAAATTCAAAAGTTAATTATAATGTGAATATGAATGAAAGGTTTATTACTCATTATTTAAAATATTTACATATTTATAAGAAATTCATAGGAAACACTTGGATGCTAATTTTTCTTGTGCCTATAGTACCTAATAATTTTATCATATCATATAATAGAGTTCATAAGCTTTAAAATATGTTGAAATTCATTGAGATATTAAGTACAGAAATTACATAAAGGATTGATAACAACAATTGGAGAAAAATGAAGTTAGATCTGGCTAATTAATGTGGTACTTGCAGGATTAAAATTCATCAATGTATTAATGGAGAATAGATAATTATTGATAGAGGCAATAAATGTGTTTTATTATATAGAAAAAGGGAAACAAAGGAGAAGCCTGTCCTGCAAATGTTCCTTAGTATTAATAACCACACTGTTATCCTTACTACGTCCCTACCTGGGTTACTTTTGCACTATTATCCTAAAATTGTCATATACACACAAACAACACAGAGAGCTTTCAAGAAGAGAGGCGTTGAACAGGACAGATTTGGGTGTCAGAAAAAGATTTGAAAATTGGTTCTGCTACTAAATTGTGACTAGGCCTATTCCATTACACTATTGCTCAAGCCTGGTCATCTTCACATTGAAAATTATAAATAAAATTATCTCATGATCTAGCAATCCTACTGCTGGGTCTAGAGTCAAAGGAAATAAAATCAATATGTCTAAAAGATATATGCACTTCTAGGTTTATTGCAGCATGGTTCACAATAGTCAAGAAATGGAAACTACCTGTGTCATCTGATGAATATGTAAAGAAAATTGCAGTACATATACACAATGGAATATTATTCAGTCATGCACACACAAAAAATGAAATTCTATCATTTGTAATAACATGGATGAGACTGGAGATAATTATGCTACATGAAGTAAGCCAGGAACAGAAAGAAGTTCTGCATGATATCGCTCATACGTGGAATCTAACAAAGTTGATTACATAGAAGTTGAGAGCAGAGTGGTGATTTCTAGAGGTTGTGGAAAATAAGGGTGAGGGAAGGATGGAGAAACGTTTATCAGTGGGCACTGAGTTAGTTTGATAAGAGTAAGAAGTTCTGGTGTCCTCTTGCACAATGGAGTGACTATAGGTAACAAAGTACTGTTATATTGTTATGTTATATACAATAAAATCTTATATATTTCAAAAAGTTAGAAGAAAGGACACTTGTTTTTACCATAAAGAAATGACTAATGTTGAGGAAATAGACATGTTTACCCTGATTTAAACATTACACAGTGTGTACATGTTTCAAAACATCACATGGTACTCCATTAATAGGTACAGTGTTATGTTTTGTTTTATCAGTTAAATAAAGAAAAAAGAAAAATAGGAGAGCTAATATGTGTATCACAAGGTAGTATGATCGTGTCTGCAAAGTACTTGGCATACAGGCATACTCAATAAATAACAGCTGTAGTTATCATAGTATTTTAAAATACGTGGCTATATACGATTTATGCAATTTTCCAGTAGTTTCCAATGTTCATGATTTTGCTCATTTCCTATTTTTGCCTTCTTCTAAGTTGAATAGCAGCATTCTTTCACAGATAGATTGGTTATACAAATTGAAACTCTTTTAGATCCACATGCTGCATGTTGCTAAATTAGTTAAAACATAGGAGAATTCAACTTAATATTGGGTCCAGACCTTAAGCACCATTGGTACCTAGAGGTTTCCTTTCCAGTAACATTTTAAATCCCTTGCCAGCAACAAATAAGCCATTGAATGAAACTTTGCCCTACAAACTGATAATGAGACAAGAGCAAATGACAGCTCAGCCCAAGACACATATCTCTTAACTCCCCTGATTCTTCCACTGGGAAACTTAATGTAATTTCTTCATTAAAAATTAATGGAAAATACCACTTCCTGGCAAGGGAGTTAGTGCATTGATGTCATATTATGGGTTTCATGGGATGAGTTAAGGTTTACATGAATTTCCTGTTATCAGTCTGTAAAAAGCAAAAATGTGTGTGTGTGTGTGTGAGTTTTAACAAATTCATATTCTCTTTTCAGTGTGATATTCCTTGGTAATATGAGTGAAATTTTCTGTTTGTTGCATGATGTTGAGTTGGAGATTTGGGAGAAAATTATGAATTTCCACTGAGCTCAGTTACGCACATCTGTAGGAAACCAGAGTCTTGCTAGAGCCCAGGAGTTCAGGAACAGGCTGGGCAACAACTCCATCTTTAAAAAATTTATGAATTTTAATTTTGTATGTTCTTCCCTTTGTCTTAGGAGTAAATGCTCATTTGTGCAGACAGACAAGTACAGGTGATATTAAAAAATAATGCTGGGGGGCTGGGGCTGTAGCTCAGTGGTAGAGCGCTTGCCTAGCATGCGTGAGGCACTGGGTTCGATCCTCAGCACCACATATAAATAATAAATGAATAAAATAAAGATCCATCAACAACTAAAAAAAATTTAAAAAAAAAAATCATGCTGGTTAGGGGCTGGAGTTGTGGTTCAGTGGTAGAGCACTTGCCTGGCAAGTGTGAGGCCGTGGGTTTGATCCTCAGCACTGCATATAAATAAATTAATTAAATAAAGGTCCACTAACAACTAAAAAAATTTTTTAAAAATAATGCTGGTTAGATAAGACCAACATTTCTTGCTTCCAGAATACTTTTACAACTTGACCTCTGATTCCTACCCAAATGAGCTAGTTGAGGCCAAAGATGTTTCATATGAACCACAGGGCATTCCTTGATCATAGCTTAGCGGACTGGAGCATAATAATGCTCCAGTACAGGGCCCTGTACAGGGTAACCGTTTCCATCTGACCCATTATAAGAAGACCAAGGACCACATTTGTGAGGTAGGTATGACTCTCAACCTCTAAACCTCCATTCATTAGAAATTCCAGTCATGGGCTTTATATCAGCTTAAATTGGACTCTATGGCTGATGACTGGCAAGAATTCATTTTCAGCACTAACTGCCCAAGGTTGTACAAAATCCTGGAGCCTTTCTCAGCAATCATTAGAGGCTCCTTTGGTTACTACCATTAGCATCTATCCACACAGCCTTGGATTCCTTTGATTCTTGGGACTGGCAAAACTGGGGCCCCTGAGCCTAGAGTCCAGCCTCCCTACATAACCTCTGACCTTTGAGAATTTGCCCTCTTCCCAAAAGGACTTTAGGTCCTTTGATGCTAGTAAATTCCCCCAGAGGTTCCCCCCTTTCTATTCATGGAGACTTTCTCTTCTCTACCTTGGTGCTTCTCAAAGGCATTCCTCTATCCCCTTTCTCTCAGGAATGTCCAGTGTCATCTCTTTAACAGCTCAGGATTTTGGAAAACAAAATAGGAAAAGGGAAGCAGCTGGTGGCAATCTCTTCTTTGGGCCCCGAATTAAACCCTTCCTGAGGTCCTGACTTCCTCCAGATGAATAAATGAAGGAACATTTATTGTATCTTAATAAGTGGTCCTACATGCTTTGAAAGATGTACAGAAATACAGAATACGGAAAGTACGTAAGTTAATGGCTATGTGTGTGGAGAAAACCTCAGATGTCAAAGATAACAACTGGTAACAGTAATTGACCCTGGGTCCAGGCACTGGAACACTAGAACTAGGAATGAGTTTAGTTTACAATGGGGATCATCTGTACTATTTGAATTTTCTTAGCCTAGGTACATAACACTTGCTACACATTTAGGAAGTTTTCCTTGAATCATAAAAATAGATTAATAGATGTAAATCGGAATTATTTTCATTGTCACTAAGTTTTTTAATAGAATCATTAGATGAAGACTTGTTTCACCAAAACCATTTGAGGTTTTTCCTCAATTATTAATATTTTGTTTTGTTTTATTTTAGTTTGAGTCAAGTTCTCTCTATGTTGCCCTGGGTGGCCTCAGATTCCTGGACTCAAGCCATTCATCTACCTTGGCCTCTCAAGTTGCTGGGACTGCAGGTGCATGCCTCCATGCCTGGCTTCTCAATTTTTCAAAATATTTAGGAAAATAATTAAATAAGATAATGCTAAATTTTATTGGTTTTTAATTTTATTTTGGTGGTGCTGGAGGTTGAAACCAGGTCCTCATGCATGCTAACCACATGCTCTGCCACTGAGCTACATCCTCAGATCTCTGAATTTTAAAACTTTGGCATAGTGATAATAATAATTAAAATTCTATATACATAGAAAGTTGATAGAAACTAATTTATTGCATTAAGGGAAATGCTCATACATAGGTTTATGTGCTACATATCCTCAGTAGAGGGTCTGGAAGTGAATCAAGTTATAAAATTTTTGTGTTCATCCAGCAAAATTTAGTCATTATGAAATTGTCCCATTCCCTTTTGTGTGTTAACTCTGAAGAAATTCAGGCCATATTTGGACTGAAAAGGAACATTTAGAAGAACTATTTTAAACCACTGGAAATGGCACATGTTCTGCCAAATGATGCTGATCACTGTTGGTGGACTTGAAATATAGGAGCTGAAATTGTCTTCTGCCCAGTGTCCCCAGGGAAGGGTACCAACTATAGAGCTCACGAGACAGCTTGTGATTTACAGTTGCTTCACTCCAACTGGGCACTTTTCCTGCTTTTCAAAAATCATTTTTTAGTTCTCAAAGTAGTGTCAGCTGTATACAACTTTCCTGAACAAGAAACTATGTTAGTCTAAAGATTCTTCCAGATCTATTTTCTCTCAAGGTTTTGAGAATTACTGAGACATAGAGAATTCATTCCGAACAAGGTGTTGGACACATCAGTGGTGATCAGTCAGTCATTTGGCCAGTATCAGTGGGGTATGCATCAATCTGACATAGCTCATAATGGTGGGCAAGAAAGAATTTGTCAGGTGATGAGATTTACTGGGAATTGCTAAGATTCAAAAGAGGGAGGAAGAAATAAAATGACATAGAATGTCCTTCTCACAAGAAATAAATAAATAAATAGCTCTCACCAGCCCTGAGCTGTGATAGAGCAAAGCTTCATTGCTTTGAAGTTGCTGGGTAAAATCTGATATTTAAGACCCTCCTTTTTCTTGGCCCTTATTTCAAAAATGTATACTAGCAATAATTGATGGTAAATCCTCAATTACTAAAAGTTTCACTGTGCTTGAAATCAAAGACATCTTGAAACCAAAAAAAGTTAGTCAAGAGTTTATTTTAAAATAAATAAATCCAAGCTGGGTGCAGTGGCTCACACTTGTAATCCCAGCACTTTGGGAGGCTGAGAGAGGAGAATCATGAGTTCAAAGCCAGCCTCAACAACGGCGAGGCACTAAGCAACTCAGTGAGATCCTGTCTCTACATAAAACACAAAATAGGGCTGGGGATGTGGCTCAGTGGTTGAGTACCCCTGAGTTTAATCCCTGGTATAAATAAATAAATAAATAAATAAATAAATAAATAAATAAATAAATAAATAAATAAAATCCAGAGATAAATTTTGACTATATGGGTGGATAAACCTCCCGTATCTTTTACAAGGCAGTGTCTGAATGTTTCTACCTCTTATGGTTTAGATATGCTGTATCCCTCAGAATCTCATGTGTGAAACAATGCAAAAACTTTCAGAGGTGAAATAATTAGATCTAGAGTTGTAACCTAATGAATGGATTAATCCATTTATATAGATTAACTGTGTGGTAAAAGTCAAGTAGGGTTTGGCTGCAGGAGATAGGTCACTGGGGGTTTGGGGTTTTTTTGTTTTGTTTGTTTGTTTTTGTCCCTGGTGAGCAGAGCTGTTTCCTGATTACAGTGTTCTGATCTGCCTTCCTATGCCACACCTTTCCACCCGATGTTCTGCCTCATCTTGGGCCCAGAGTTATAGAGTGCCAACTCTTGACTGAACTGTGAGTCAAAATAAGCTTTCCTCCTCTATGTTTTTCTTGTCAGATTTTCTGGTCACAGCAACACAAAGCTGACTAAAATATTACCTTTAACATATATTTAACATCTCCCCAGCACTCAAACCCCCATAACTTTTCACCTCAGTGCTGGGCTATTGTATTTGTCCTTTATTTTATTTTATTTCATTTTTTCCTGGTGCTGGAGATTGAACCTGGGACCTGGAGCATGCTAATCATGTACTCTACTGCTAAATGTCACCTCCAGCCCTGCAGTGGTCTTCTAATTGGTCTGCTGTTACTCTTTTTTTTTTCCATATTTTATTTATTTGTTCTATTTAGGCTTACATATTAACAGAGTGCAATTTGATTCATTGTACATAGATAGAGGATAACATATCAATTTTCTAGCTGTAAGTTGTATAGAATCACAACATATATGCAGTCATACATAAAGTTAGGGCTACGATGACTATCATATTCCACCACCTTTACTGTCCCCATGCCCCCTCCCCCCTTACACCCCTGTGAACAGAGATCCACCATTGTTCCCATGTCCTTCCCCACATTATGGATCAGCATCCAGTTATCAATGAGTACATTCAGCATTTGGTTTTCTGATATTGGCTTACTTCACTTAGCATGATATTCTC
>PVHX01036743.1:0-10613 GCA_004024805.1 Geosciurus inauris
ACCTGATCAGCAGAGCTGCAAGCCAGATGTGACGTCACTAGTGGACACGCCTCCTGTCAATCAGCGAGTTTTCCTGACCCATCAGGAAGGACTATGGCCTTCTCTTCCTGTACCCAACCCCTCCCCTTCCTGACCGGGTTTTCTTGAAATTCTCTAAGCACGGAATCTCCGGCGCCATTTCTCCTGACCCGCTCTGATGTACGGGGAAATGGTCCGAGGGCTCGCCTTCCAATAAAGCCTTGCCGAGTGGCTTAATTCATCTTCTCCTGGTCCTGTGAATTTTACAGGAGGTGCCAGCTCTCCCAAAGAACACTATTTCTTGTTTCTTGGCTCTGATGAGCATATTGTCAGGCAGTATATTTCATCACCTATGACACTGAAATGAGTGGTCCAGGCTTTTCATCTTGCTGAGGTCAAGGAATTCATAGCTCTCAAACATGGAATGTGGATGCAGTAAACAGAGATGTGCCTTAGACTTGAAGTAAAGAAGGAATTTTAGGGCTGGGGCTGTAGCTGACTGGGAGAGCACTTGCCTTCACAGTGTGAGGCACTGGGTTTGTTCCTCAGCACCAAAGAAAAATACATAAAGAAAGCTATTATGTCCATCTAAAAAAATATTTTAATAATAAGGATGAATTTTAAAATGATGTTCCAAAAATACATATATTCATTAGTAAATTCATATTGTTAAGCCATGATAAGATTCTGAATATAGTGCTTTAAGTTATTACAATTGATTTAAGCTGCTCTTCATCATTTCAAATGTGAATACTAGAATTTTTAATATTTTATTTGAGAGGTACTTTTTTTGAGGGGGGCATGGTGACATTGCTGCCTCAAGGAAGTGCTTATGAGTTGAAAGCTAAACCTGTTTCCTCATAAGATCAGAGAATAGAAAAGTTAGAAGTTGAAAGTACTTGGGATATCATTTCCATTTATAAAAATCATACATATATATTCAGAAATTAATTTAACCTTATATACAGTGATAAATGTAAATGCACTTCTGTCTTGGCTCAATCCTACTATTGGGAGGGATACTCTGTGTTAGCACAGAAAGACCGGGACAGCAAACTTCACAAGTCATGTTGGTGCTTTATTCAGGAATGGAGCTTCATACAGGAACAGGAGATGCAGAAACAAAGTGATGCAGTGATGGGACCAGTTTCCTGGTGGACCCCCCCCCAACAAAGAAAGGGACTGGGTTTTTACAGGCTGTTTTGGCAGGTGGTCTAGTGAAGAATGTGCTGGTTCTCTGGGGCACTTAGGAATTTGGGGCTTGTTTATCAATTCAATGGGATGCTCAATTTACCATTTCAATATAGTGAATCGCTCCTTCCTTCCTGGATTAGCATCAGAAAGACATTGTTGGGGGAGGTGGGAGATGTTAGCATAATTAGCATCATGAAGACATTTGGGGGGAGGTGAAAATCACCAAATGCATGGCCATTTTTCTTTTTCCACACTTATTACTCTGCCTTAAAATAACTTCATCCTGAGGCACTTAATGCAATCCATAGCAACTTAAAAAAAAATTTCAGGGCTATAAGAAATTCCTGTAATATCAGTTACTTGAAAATCCATCACAGATGAAGGACCTGAGCTTCCATGACAGGCTTCAGACCCTCCAGAAAGACTAGTAGGCCTAAGTTTAGATCCTAGGAAAAGCCACATATTTGCCTAAGGCTAAAGCCACTCTAGGACCACCCTCAGAGCAGCCAATCAAAAGAGGTTAAAAATTATACAGCTGGCATTCCTGAGGTCTAAGTCAGGGTCTAGGAGACTGCAGTTAGTTGCTTTGTACAAACTAGCCAATCACCCACAGCTTGCCCAAACCCCATGTGGGCCCTTTAAACGCACCTGTAGTTGGTCATTTTCAAAAGATTCTCAAAGGTCATGATTGGGTCCTGCCAAATGTAATGAACACCCCCTAGATTCCGAATGGTGAATATTGTCACCATAGGTGCTATGCAGTTGTAATTGGTGCTTGTGTAATGGTGCTGTGCATGCATCATGTCCACTGTGACAACCCTGTCCCTTTCCCTCATAAAAACTCTGCTCAGCTATTGTTCTGGTCTCTCTGCATGGACCCTCTGCATCAGTAAAGTCTGAGAGACAGAGCTTAAGCCTGAATAAAGGCTATTTGATTTTACATACTTGCCTCAGTCTCCCTGGTGGTCTTTGGGGACTCCATGATCTGGGCATAGTAGCAGGAGAACTTGAGACTTTGTTCTAAGAGATACAAAAGTGGTGAAGAAGCTCTGTAGTGAGTATTCATAAGTCTTATCTTACTCTTTTTTTTGGTACTGGGTATTGAACTCAGGGGTACTCGACACTGAGCCACATCCCCAGCCCTACTTTGGATTTTATTCAGAGACAGGGGCTCACAGAGATACTCAGTGCCTTGTCATTGCTGAAGCTGGCTTTGATCGTGTAACTCTCCTGTCTCAGCCTCCCAAAGTGCTGGGATTACAGGCATGCACTCCCTGGCCAGGCTGATCCCCACTCTTCCAACCACAAAAATAATAGCCAGGAACCAGTCATTTTGATGTTATTGGGGGGGGGTTGGATGCGATTTGGTGTCACTCAAAGAGAAAGCCTATTAGCCTGAGTTTGGAGGCGGTGCCTGAAGCCCTGTCCAATCAGGCTTTTAGGTGAGAACTGTCCATTCCTCACACAGGCTGAAAAGAGGGGATGGGCTTCCATTATCTACTGTCCCTTTTGTTTCTCCAACCCACCATTTTTTAATCTATTTCTAGACTTCCTGTCCCATATCAAAAGCTTCAGATTTCTGTGCTGCACAGGTGCTGAAAAAAACCATAGAATACTAAACGACCCGAAGGGCAGAGAATGGTAAGTTTGCATTGTTGTCTTGAGACTGGGTAGGGAGGCTGTTTGAAGGCAGAGGGACTGGCAATGGTGGGAACCGGAAATGGTGGCTAGGGACTCCTCATGGTCCTTTCTAGAATCTGGTGGCCAGTGGGCCTCTCTGTGGCAATTCAGTTTCAATCCCCTCTGGAGGATTCAATCAGCAGTTGAGATGTGAATTTTGTTCCATTATTGAATGGTGATTTCATTCCCTTCCTGAAGCTGTATGTGGGCAGCAGTGTACCACTAGCCCACCGTGTTGTGTGGAGAAGCCTGGAAGTCATTAGGAGAAAATCCCAACTCCATTTGTTGTGTTCCTGCAAGAGAGAAGCTGTGGTTTTTATGGCTTTTTTTTTTTTTTTGAAGTTTTTTATTTTTTGTTTTGATACCAGGAATTCAACCCAGGGACATTTGTTCACTGATCCACATCCCTAGCCCTCTATTATATTTTTTATTTAGAGACAGGGTCTCTCTGAGTTTCTTAGGGCCTCATCAATTTTCTGAGGCTGGTTTTGAACTCACAGTCCTGGTGCCTCCTGAGGTTTTTAAATGCAAGAGAAGGAGTATCCAGAACAAAAATCTGAAATCCGGAGCTCCAGCTTATCTCTTTATAGGCCTGAGAATAAATCTCATTTTCCAGTTCTCTTTTTACCTTTCCAAAGCCAGGATTTCCTGTTCTCAGTGAATGAGGATAAATAGAGTTGATAGTAAAATGACTAGTCAGGATAATGGGCCTCATTGAACCATATCTGCAGGCTAACTGCTAGCTATATTAATGAGCAACATTAAGTCCTATTTCAAATGTAAAAACCTTTGAAGCCCACTTGTGAGAACACCTTCAACCATGTCCTTTGCCCCTGCAGTGAACCCAGGAGAAAGTTGCAGGAAAGAGAATGTGTTGCCAAAAGGATGAAAGTAAAATAACCTGGTAGTCAGGATGCCTGTTTTAATCCCTATTTTAAATAGGTTTTATTCCATGCTCTGCCCAAAGTTATTTAAAAACTCCTAAGCTGGCAAACCAAAATGAAGTTTTCTGATATCATACCCCCACCTGCTTGGTGGTAGTTCTGTATCTTTTTCCTTAAATAAATTATATTCAGTTTACTCTTACCTTCTATGATTGTCCATTGATTTTATTCTTCAAAAGTTGTGAGAGAAGCCAGGCTCAGTTGTGTATGCCTGTTATCCCAGCTCTTTGGGAGGCTGAGACAGGAGAATCCTTAGTTCAAAGCCAGCCTCTGCAATAGTGAGGCACTAAGCAACTCAGTGAGACCCTGTCTCTAAATAAAATACAAAATAGAGCTTGGTATGTTGCTCACTCATCAAGTAACTCTGAGTTCAATCCCTAAGCAAAAATAAATAAATAAATAAGAACCCAGAAGTAATAGGCAAAGTGGGGAATTTATTTTTATCTCAAAACTCCAGTTTCAACATTATCAATAATTGTTTCATGTTTCCTTTCCAATGGATGCATTATGTGTAATTTTCTTTCCAAGAACTAGAGGAAATTTTTTAAAGATTTTGCTTTATCCTTGAAAGACTTTCACATGAGAAGAAGGAAAAAAAATTAGGTGACATTGAAAAGAATGACTTTTTAAATAAGATAGTGTAATTAATGTATTCCAATTAAGGATTTTTAAAAAATGTAATGGGTCCTTAATTGAGCTTTTTTAAACATACAAGACCACTTTATTAAAATGACCTGTAGAAACATTCCAAACATTCCAGCAAACTCCATTGTATGGGTGTTGCAGGACAATAAAATGGGACTGGATGTGAATTTCAATTACAGCCATGTTCAATCATTCAGTCATGAAGGCTGTAAGTACACAGGGAATTAGAAGTTCAAATGTCTTATCAACCAATAACCTGGTACTTTTTAACACCTGTTATGTAAAACAGACTTTAACACCTGTTATGTAAAACAGACCTGTTATGTAAAATAGACTTTAACCAGTAACATTAACATTTTTATTTTTTCTTTCTTTCTTTCTTTCTTTTTTTTTTTTGGTACTGGAGATTGAACTCAGGTGTACTCAACCACTGAGCCACATCCCCAGCCCTATTTTGTGTTTTATGTAGAGACAGGCTCTCACTGAGTTGTTTAGTGCCTCACCATTGCTGAGGCTGGCTTTGAACTCACAATTCTCCTGTCTTGGCCTCTCTAAGTGCTGGGATTACAGGCTTGGGCCACCGTGCCCAGCTCCTATTATTTTTCATGTATTTGTTTGGTTTGGTGTGGTTTTGTACTGAAAATTAAACCCAGGAGAACTTAACTCTTAGCCACATCCCCATTCCTTTTTATGTTTTATTTTGATACAGGGTCTCAACATGTTGGTTAGAGTCTAAGTTGCTGAGAATGTCTTTGAACTCACAATGCTCTTGCCTCATCCTCCTGAGCCTTTGAGATTACAGGCATGTGCAACCATCCCTGGCTCTCAGGTTTATTATAGCCAGTTTAACAGCACTGCACAGACTGCGAGAAATCTATTTGACTGATGCATTAAATCCTTGAGGCAAGTTCATGTGAGGTATTCAGTGTAGGAGGGCTCTGTAAAGATTTCTTGGAATAAACAGGGATCTATAATTTCTAAGTCTTTTTAAAAGTACTTTCAGGCATCATACTCCATAAAAGTACTAAAAAAAAAAAATGTAAATTTATTTGTAATTTATGGAGATTTTGCACATTTTCAGTTGCCTTTGTTTCCAGAGTTTGAAACCTCAGGACACAGTAACTTGAACAAAACATGTTAAAGTTGAGACACTCAGGGTACAAACAATCTTCTTGTAGGAGAAATTGGAAGTCCTGGAGTTATTACTGCAGTGAGCAGAATTGGGGCAGGGCTCAGGATGTGTCAAAATTTTACTCAGGCTATTAGTATTTTACTGTATTTCCCCAATTGCACCCACAGTATAAGCTAGAGAAAAACTCATCTGCCAGCAACAGCAGTCAGGAAGAGGTGAGGCATTTAGCAACTCAGTGACACCCTGTCTCTAAATAAAACACAAAATAGGGTGGGGATGCGGCTCAGTGGTCAAGTACCCCTGAGTTCAATCCCTTGTAGTCCCCTGCCCCCCCAAAAAGTGTTTCATTTTATGTGAGGTCTAGTTCTTCCACTTTGTAACTTCTCTTTGAATCTTTTAATAGAATCATTTATGAATAAAATTTTTATTTGAATGTTGCTCAATTTATGAATTTTTATCATGTTTTGTGTAACTTTTTGAAAAGAAATAACACCCTTGTTTTGTGGTTCTTGAGATGGAAACTAAGGGTGCCATTTCACTGCATTACATCTCGAGCCATTTCTTGAATCTAGTTTTGAGACAGGTTGTTAGTAATTTGTCCAGGCTGACCTTGAAATTTTCAATCCTTCTGCTTTAGCCTCTCAAATAGAGGGTATTAGAGGCATGTACATTCATATTCACATTATAAATCTCCCTTTTATTTTTTGGTGCTGAGGACTGAACACTGAGGCACCTGATCACTGAGCCACATCCCCAGCACTATTTGTATATTATTTAGAGACGGGGGGTCTCATTGAGTTGCTTAGCACCTCACTTTGGCTTCAGCTTGCTTTAAATTCACAGTCACCCTCCCTCAATTTCCCAAGTCACCAGGATTACAGGCCTACACCACTGCACCCAGCTTTTTAATTCTCTATAGTAGTCAGTCACAACTGTAGAAATTAAAATTACATTTATATCATTCTTTTCTAGTTCAATAATGTATTAAGAGCTAAAATATTTCTTAAACTAATTTAATGAAGGACTACTATTTTATTTCCTGATGATAATTTTGTCACCTCTTTAGGGCATAGTGAAGGGTCTTTTTTTTTTTATACCAGGAATTAAACTCAGGAGTACTAAACTGCTGAGGCACATCCCTAGCCCTATTTTGTATTTTATGTAGAGACAGAGTTTCACTGAGTTGCTTAGTGCCTCGCCATTGCTGAGGCTGGCTTTTGAACTTATGATTCTCTTGACTCAGCCTCCCAAAGTGCTGGGATTACAGGCTTGTGCCACCGTGTCTGGCTGTGAAGAGTCTTTTTTTTACTTTCAGGATATGTATGTCTCCTATTATCAGATGGGTCAAGCTAAGTGTTTTGAAAATTATGACATAAACATTTTCTCCAATCTTGACATTTCCAAGCCTATTGGAGGCAGGAGAGTTATAACCAATGAATTTCTTCCAGAGAAAGCAAGGTACCAGTGTCCAATCTGGAATGTAATCCAGATCCTTCAGTGGTAAGATGGAGTTAGAACCACCCCCCTAGGCCTTTGGGACCCTCTAAATCACCATGTATGGTTCTGAATATTTTACTCTTTTTAAATAAAATTCCTGCTGCTTGCTTAAAAGACCAAAGCACTATGTATGAGAAAGCTGACTTAGAATTAAGTCCTCTGGAGGCTCTAAAGTTGATCTTTAATCCTATTGGATTATTAATGAAATCAGGAGGGCTTTGCAATTGTCCCATCTTTCCCTACTATATGGAATGGAGCATTTAGATGTTCTGACCTGAAATGACAAAAATGAATTTCCAGGAGGTGATATCACAGAAATTTTCACAGCAGAATTTTGGAAGTGTGGAAAAACTATATGCACATACATATACATGTATATAAAGGATAAAACAAATAATAAGTGCATAAATGTGGAGGTAATTCAATGTGCCATATGCATTGTACATGAAAGGTAATAACATTCAAAAAATGAAGAAAGTAGTAATTGAGGTGACACAGGAATATGTAGTTAGGGGAAATCTTAATTGCAATTTAGTAAAAAAAAAAATAGAGTTAAATCCCTTTGAATATACCTCTGTTTCTGTTCTTCATCAGAATTTGATTCTCTCAAACAAGATTTTAAGGTTATAGTTCTCTCTAAATTTTGTTTTGTTTTCAGGATTTCATCAGCTATGTCTTATAATGCTCTGTCCTGAACTCACTTTTGAGACTCTTTTACCACCTCTTCTGGTCTGCAGAGAATGACCTCAGTCAGTCTGTGCAATGAACTAATATTAATCAATATTTGCAAACAATTTTTGGAAGAACAAGCCTATTGAAGGGCCTTCTATTTTCTATAATGTGGTTTATTTTTTCTTTTTTTTTTTTTTTTTGGTACCAGGGATTGAACTCAGAGGCACTCGACCACTGAGCCACATCCCCAGCCCTATTTTGTGTTTTATGTAGAGACAGGGTCTCACTGAGTTGCTTAGCGCCTTGCCATTGCTGAGGCTGGCTTTGAACTCGCGATTCTCCTGTCTCAGCCTCCCTAAGTGCTGGGATTACAGGCTTGAGCCACCGCGCCCGGCTTATAATGTGGTTTCTAAATCTTGTGGGGTTTGAAGGTAGCACCGTGCTTGGTTACCACCATTCTCCCTATGAGAGACACTTATCTGTCATCTTTGTTTTGAGGACTCCATCAACACAAAAGAGAAGCATTTGTGTTCACAAGCTAACGTATACTGGAAGCCATCAGATTTAAGAAAATGCCAAAAATAATTCTCTCTTAGTGTCTTTACAGGTAGTATGGTCATTCCATCACTTGGATATGAATTGATTCACTGAAAATATATGATTCACTCAGTGAAAATCTTGTATTTAAGTAATCCATAACTGGAAGAGAATAATTTCTGGTTATTTTATTCAAATAAGTATCAAATTTCTTTACTTTTTTTTTTTAGCAGAAGTAGAAAATCAGACATTAAAGCTGGATGCAGTTGTGCATGTCTTTAATCCTAGCAGTTTGAGAGGCTGAGATGAGAATTACAAGTTCAAAGCTGGCCTCAGCAATGGTGAGGTGCTAAGCAACTCTGTGAGATCTGGTCTCTATATAAAACACAAAATAGGGCTGAGGGTGGGCTCAGTGGTCAAGTACCCCTGAGTTTAATCCCTGGTACCCCAAAAAAGAAAAAGAAAATCAGACATTATTGCAAATTAAATCTATGTGATCAAATTTTCATGATGATAATGTAATCAGCTTTAAGTAGTAATTATCAGAACGTTGAACAAAGCTGCTAGAAAACATGATTGAAGATTCACTGACCTTTCTGTGTGTCAGGAAGCACTTGATCAGGCAGCTTTTATTTTCTGTTTGACATGTAAGTCTATTTGTGTTTTTTTCTTAATACCAGTTTCCTTGTGATATGATCTATGTTGTATTCCTTGAATTTTTCCTTTCATGCTAGAAACTAAGATGTTCTCCTTACTTTCAATTATTTCTGAAAACTTCTGCCTTAGGAATGACTTCCTTGTAAACCTAATGGGATGCATTTTATTATTTGGAACTAAAAACCCTGATTTTCACAGAAGGGGGTGCTTTTTATTTCTATTTATTTACTTATTTACTTATTGTGGTGCTGGGTATCAAACCCAGGGCCTTGTGCATACATGGCAAGCACTCTAGAAACTGAGGTATATCCCCAGCCTCCAGAAGGAGGTTTTGTACTGTTATAATTTTCTGATCACTGTTTTATATTTTGGAGATTAGCTGCTAACTTTTCAGATTTTTTTCCTACTCAGTTGAAAACTAGACTTTTTAAAAATTTATTTCTTATTTGTTTGAATCAGTTATACATGATGGCAAAATGCTCTTTGATTCATTGTACACAAATGTAGCAGAAATGTTATTTCTCTGCTTGTGCACAATGTATTGTCACACCACCTGTACAGTCATACAGATATCTAGGGTAATGATGTTCATCTCATCCCACCACCTTTTTTTTACCCCTATCCCTCTCTCCTTTCCTCCCTCCCATTTCCCCTTCCCTTTCTCTCTTTTCTCCAATCAAAATTTATCCATTCTCACCATATTCCCCCCATTATGGATTCACTTATCAGAAAAAATGTTTGGCATTTGGATTTTGGGGATTGGCTTACATAGCTTAGCATGATATTCTTCAACTCTATCCATTTACCTGCAAGGGCCATAATTTTTATTCTCTTTTAATGCTGAGTAATTTTCCATTGTGTATGTTTCTTTATCCATTCATCTATAGAAGGGTAACTAGGGTGATTCCACAGATTGGCAATTGGGAACCTGGACATTTTGTGAGCCAGTTTTTCTATTATCTCTTGCATTGAGTGAATGTGGTTTGATCAAGGTTAGAATCTCATCTTCTACTTTTCTAGCTCATAGATACTGGTGTCTTCTCAGTTTTCTTTCAAAGCTTTGGACTTTATTGTGGGGAGTACTGGGAATGAACTCAGGGGCACTCAAACAGTTAACCTCATCTGCAGATCTATTTTGTATTTTATTTAGAGCCAGGGTCTCACTGAGTTTGCTGAGTGCCTCATTATTATTGAGGCTGATGTTGAATTTTCAATCGTCCTGCCTCAGCCTCCCTTGACACGGGGATTACATAAAAGTCTTTAACTTCATCAAGTAAGGGGTGCTGAGAATAGCTTCTGTCTTTTACACTCTTAGTTTTGTTTTCTCATTATTATACATACCATGAGGTAAAATTGTGTTTTATGAGGATATTTTCAAAGTAAACACAAATTCAAACATGAGAAATTGAATAAAGAGAAAAAATAGAAGTAAAAGTCAATAAAGGGATTTGGACTGTGTGGGTGACCATTGTTTAAAAAAAAAAACCTGAAGTTTTTTGTTTTTTCTTATATTTTGTGATGTCAAGAATTGAACCCAGGGCCTCAGGCTTGCTAGAAACACATTCTACCACTGAGTTACACATAGAACCTGGCTGAATATTGTCTAAGAAACTGCATTTTTTTTTTTTTTTTTTTTG
>PVHX01036744.1:0-10612 GCA_004024805.1 Geosciurus inauris
TTTTGGTACTGGGGATTGAACTCAGGGGCACTCGACCACTGAGCCACATCCCCAGCCCGATTTTGTGTTTTTTTTTTATGTAGAGACAGGGTCTCACTGAGTCGCTTAGCGCCTCGACATTGCTGAGGCTGGCTTTGAACTCGCGATTCTCCTGTCTCAGCCTCCCTAAGTGCTGGGATTACAGGCTTGAGCCACCGCGCCCGGCTTGAGGCATTCTTAATATAGTTTTGGTACCAGGATTTTTGGCATTTCTGAGATGATTTACTAAGATTACATGAAGAAAAGATGAAATTGGAACTTCTCTGGAGCAATGATCCTCAACCTTAAGCCTTTATCAGAATCCCCTGGTGGGCTTATAACAACTCAGATTGCTAAACCTATCCCTAGAGTTTCTGTTGCACTAGGTCTCGGTGGGGACTAAGAATTTCTCATGAATTCTCAGCTAATACTGGCACTGTTAGTTTGATAACCACTATAGTAGGGAATCCTGGCTCTCTAGTTGCCAAGTTCAAAAAAAGAGTTCACTCTGGAATCCTCACCAAAGTAGATTAAAGCTAGAATCCCAAGAGGAGACATTCAGCCTTTGTTTTAGAGGTACTGAACATCTTAAAAATGGTGCCTGGGCTGGGGTTGTAGCTCAGGTAGAGTGCTTACCTAGCATATGTGAGGCACTGGGTTTGATCTTCAACATCACATAAAAGTAAAGGTATTGTGGGCGGGGATTGTGGCTCAGTGGTAGAGCACTTGCCTCACATGTGGGAGGCACTGGGTTCGATCCTCAGCACCACATATAAATAAATGAATAAATAAAGGTCAATCAACAACTAAAAAAAATTTTTTAAAAAAGGTATTGTGTTCATCTGCAACTAAAACATATATCTAAACATAATATATATATATTACATACACACACACAAATAAAATGGCGCTTTAAGGGTGGGAGTATACCTCAGTGGTAGAGCACTTGCATAGCATGTTGGAGGCCCTGGGTTCCATCCCCACCACTTCAGGAAAAAGCAAGAAAGAAAAAGATAAAAGGCATTTAAAGATAGAGGAGCAGATTTGGAAAAGATGGGGAAAGTGGGAGCTGGGGGATCCAGTAGGAAGGTAGGTAGGTAGGGATAGCGATATTAATTGCACTGTGTTAGGCCCTTTCTCTAAAGACCCATTCAATGGCTCCTATTTTACAGATGAGGAAAGTGGGGTCCAGAAAGATGAAGTTGAGCTAGGATTAGAACCTGGGTTTGTGTGCTCTTAGGGGCTAATTCTGCTGTTGTTGGGAATGAAAAAAGGCCCTTGATCCCTGAGTCCATATTCTAGGCCAGGGTTGAAAATTTCTTTCCTTTTTTACCTTTAGCTTTTATCATTTTCATTGCAACTATCTCTTAATCCTTCCTGCTCAGCCCATTCATTGATTTCCCAAGTATAGCTTGAGTCACAGATACCATGTGCCTAGCCCTATTCCAGACACTGGAGATACAGTGGGAATGTAGCAGAACAGACCCCGTCCCTGCCTAGTGGGGCTGCTTCTGGTGGGCAGACAGATAATAAATGAAGTACATGATAAGCAACAACAACAGCAAAATTTTTTTATACAATGTTTTTTATTTTTATTTTTTGTGGGGTTGGATATCAAACCCAGGTCCTTGTGCATGCTAGGCAAGTTCTGTACCACTGAGCTACATCCCCAGCCCTGGTATAGTGTTTTGTTTTGTTTTTGGATTGAACCCAAGGCGCTTAACCACTGAGCCACCTCCTAGTTGCTTAGGGCCTCACTAAGTTGCTGAGGCTTGCCTTGAACTTTTGATCTTCCTGCCTCAGTCTCCCAAGCTGCTGGGATTATAGGCGTGCACTCCGTACTCAGGCATAGTGTTTCAGGAGTCACTGCAGACAAAAGAGCAGGGTGAAAGAGGTTAGGAAGGTCAAGGGTAGAACATTGCAGATTCACTGAAAAAGTGAAACTTGAACTCTTCAAAATATATACTTGAGGGTGCTGGAGTTCAGATCCATTTTGGGATTTTGGACAAGTCACTTGTTGGATTTTACCTATAGAAAAAGATATTTCAAAGTGGGTTGCTCTGCCCTCCTCACTTAACAGATGCAGAAACTGAAGCCCATAGGCAGAAGGGATTAGAGGATAGTGGAAAGAGAGGGGAACCCATCTGAGCTCCTGGATCTTCTTTCTCCTCTCCAGCATTCCAGCCCCCAGCTTCTTTCCTCAGGGCTAGACAACTGCCTATTTATCTTGGTACTACTGATGTTAATAAATTACTGGAAGCCCAGCTGTGGAGCAAAGGTCTTGGTTGACAGACAGAGATCCACTCCTCCAGGAATTAGCAGCCTCTCTACATTCAAACCAAAGGTCAGGTCCCTCCATGCCCACATGAGGTAAGGACTGGCCTTCAGGAAAAGACCTCTTAGCTGGGCGTGGTGGCACACGTCTGTAATCCCTGCACTTCGGGAGGCTGAGATAGGAGAATCGGGAGTTCAAAGCCGCCTCAGCAACGGTGAGGCACTAAGCAACTCAGTGAGACCCTGTCTCTACATAAAACACAAAATAGGGCTGGGGATGTGGCTCAGTGGTCCAGTGCCCCTGAGTTCAATCCCTGGTACCAAAAAAAAAAAGAAAAGACCTCTTGCCAGGTGCAATATTGCATGCCTGTAATCCCTGTAAGCTGAGGCAGGAGGATTGCAAATTCCTGGCCAGCCTTGGCAATTTAGCAAAACCCTGTCTCAAAATAAGAAAATAAATAAATAAAAAGAAAGAAAAGAACCTTGCTCCCTGATTTTCCATGTGACCTTGGCAAGTTCCTTGAACTCTGAGCTTAAATATTTTATCCTCCTGGAAATGGAGACAATAGTACTACCAACAGTGTAAAGTCATTGCTTGGATTCATTGAGATTATACAACTGAAAAGTCCTTCAGGGATCCCTGGCTTAAAGGCTCCTAATTTCTCAGACCATGCTGTCCATCTATTGATAATTATCTTCTTGCTTTTTGTTAATAAAACAAATATATGTACAGTGACTGACAGAGTCCATGAATTCAGAAATGCTTAAACCAATAGTTTTTACCTTTTAGAAAAACTTATAATGAATAGAGAAAAATTAAACCATCTACCTCTTCCCTCTCCCAGGAAAACAGTATAGTAGTCCCCCTTTATCCCTGGTTTCATTTACCATGATTTTGATTATCTGCTACCAACTGTAGTTGGAAAATATTAAATGGAAAATTCCAGAAGTAAACAGATGACATTCATGATTTTATTACAGAATATTGTTATATTTGTTTTAGTTTATTATTAACATTGTTAATTTCTTACTGTGCCTAGCTTATAAATTAATATTTAGTGTAAGTATGCACATATAGGAAAAAAACATAGTATACATAGGGTTTTGGAATGTTGGAATAGATCTCTCACAGATATGGACTACTGAATTCATGGATTAGAAAATAATTTCTCATCTTTTTCTATGTTCATACAAATATATTACAAACATAAGATGATTTTTTATTTTATTGCTAGGAATTGAACCCAGGGCCTTAGGCACACTAATCATTCACTCTACCACTGAGCAACACCTCTGGTCCCATGATCTTTTTATTTTATCAATTGTAGAGGCTGATCCATATTTTGGAGGAAAAAAAATATTTTTTTTTGTACCAGGGATAGAACCCAGGAACACTTAACCAGAGTTACATCACCACCTTTTTTATTTTTTATTTTGAGGCAGGGTCTCACTAGGTTGCTTACAGCCTCACTAAAGTTGCTGAGGCTGGCTTTTTTTTTTTTTTTTTTTTTGGTACCGGGGATTGAATTCAGGGGTACTTGACCACGGAGCCACATCCTCAGCCCTATTTTTGTGTTTTATTTAGAGACAGGGTCTCACTGAGTTGCTTAGCAACTCACTGTTGCTGAGGCTGGCTTTGAACTCGTGATTCTCCTGTCTCAGCCTCCCTAAGTGCTGGGATTACAGGCGTGTGCCACTGCACTCCACTGAGACTGGCTTTGAACTTGGGATCTTCCTGCCTTAGCTTCCCAAATTGTTGGGATTACAGGTGTGTACCACCATGCCCATCAAAAGTAATGTTTTTATTTGTAAGAGGCTTGAAATGGAGGAGGGTTTACCCACTGCTATAGATCATCTCTCCAGTACACTTTCTTTTCAGGTCAGGCCACAAGACCTCAGAATAAATAGAGAGCCTCAAAATAAGCCTGCCGTTGCTGGGACCTTGCATATATATGGGGAGGGAGGTAACAGTCCCCAACTGGCAGGATCTTTTACTGGGCCCCTAGCTCTGAACTATTGTCTCATAATCAAAACACATAATCATGTTCATTGATTCATTGTTTTTCACAGTACCCTGTATGGGTGGGCAAATGTTGGCTGAATGAATGAATGAATGAATGCCTTGCAATGCTTCTTACCCGCTCTCCACTTTTATCTGCCAGATCAGCCCTGGAGACTGACCAGCTCACCTCCTCACTGCCCAGACTGCCAGAGGCAGAGTTTAAAGCCCGCTTATCTGCTCTCTCCCAGTGACCCTAGCTGTAGTTGTGTTCTGAGCCCTGTTTCTTACAGTGGACTGTCACCTCCTCAAGGACAGGCTTATTTGTCTTTGGCTCTCTGAATGATCTAAGTGGGCACAGGCCAAGTACATTATGTCTCTGGAAAAGACAGTGAGTGCAGTCTTCTTATCAGAGGGGACAGAATTTGCAAAGAAGCAACAAAGTAAAAGAGCCTGGTGTGTTCAAGGTAGAGCACACCTGGAGAACGGCGTACACAGCTCAGGGGTGGGAGAGATGAGATAGGTTGGGTTGTCAAGGACTTTGGGCATCAGGCAGGGTTGATACTCTTGTAAGAGGCTACAAATGTTGGCCCAAGTAGAAGACCCCTTGGAAAAGGGGGAAGTATAAGGTAGTCTAGAGAGAGAGTTTAGAGGTGAGGCTGCCTCTCCTATAGTCCTGAGGTCCTACAAAGCTGCAGACTGGGCAGTTGGGATCTCTGTAGAAGGAACAAAGTCTGCCAGGCTGATAGCATTTCACACCTAAGCTTCAGTGGGATTCCATGGCCCTGTTTCCAGAAATGTAGGTCACCAGCCTCGGGGAGTAAGTCATCTGACACTATTTTTTTTATTTTGGGATGGGGGGTCTTGGAGATCAAACCCAGGCCCTCATACTTGGTAGGTAAGTGCCTTACCACTGAGCAACATGTCCAATCCCAGAGCAAGACATCTGAGCAGATGGAATTACTACCCCTGCATGTCTCCCTGAAATTTTCTGTCCCACAGTTTCTATTCCAAGGACAATGAAGGCAGCTGGTTTCGGTCCCTCTTTGTCCACAAGGTGGATCCTCGGAAGGATGCCCACTCCACCCTGCTATCCAAGAAGGAGACCAGCAACCTTTATAAGATCCAATGTGAGTGACTGCTGGGCTGGCCAGCCCTTCCCTCTCAGGACCTCTGGGGCCTTTGAGGTTCCAACATAGAGATAAGAGGGTTGTGACCATTCTCTGCCATCTTGGGAGCTTTGGCAAGACACACACACACCCCCTTTCACCTCTCACTTTCTGTCCTCTGTTGCAGTTCACAATGTGAAGCCCGAGTGTCTGGATGCCTACAACAGTCTGACGTGAGCATCTTTTCTCCATCGGCCTGTCCTAGCCCCTGCTTGAGGGGCCCCAATCCCACCAAAGCCTCAGAACATCCTCGGCCTCCTTCTTGCCAAAATCCAGAAGATGTGGATTTCATTGCTGGAAGTCCTAGGGATGTCTTGTCCAGCCTGTGCATCTTAGAGATGGGGAGACTGAGCCCTAATTCAGGGGCCTGATTTGGAACCCTTATTCTCAGGGGCCTGTTGGCTGGCACGAGCCTTGTCCTCTCTCTGTGCTCCTCCTGCAGGGAGGCTGTGCTGCCCAAGCTGCACCTGGATGAGGACTATCCCTGCTCACTCGTGGGCAACTGGAACACATGGTATGGGGAGCAGGACCAGGCAGGTGAGGTTCCCATCTCCCCAGCACCATGCCCACCAACCAGCCCAGGCCTCTAGGCTTCTCAGCGCCTCTCTACCCTCTACTCCTTTCACAGCAGCTCATAGCGGGGGAGGGTCTCTCTCAGTGCATATCTTGTTGCCTCACTCCCCTACTGAGACACACGACAGGACTCCCTTGTACCCTCTTTGACCCGTGAGTCCTTCCCAATCTAGCCTTATCTCACCCTCCACACAACACTGCCATATCCACACTTGCATAAGCGAGGCAGGATCCTGGAAGTCCCCTGAGCTGTACCTCCCCACAACAGTGCACCTGTGGAGATTCTCAGGCGGCTACCCAGCCCTCATGGACTGCATGAACAAGCTCAAAAATAACAAGGTATGTCAGTGTCCACTTGGCACACCTTTTTGGATATTAGTGATATTAGTTCCAGCCCAGCCCTGTTGCCAGGGGCTCCTCCACCAGCCCACGGGACATACTGCTGGGGTGGAGGGTACTTCCTAACTGCTATGCCTACAGGAGTACCTGGAGTTCCGAAAGGAGCGGAGCTATATGCTGCTGTCCAGGAGAAACCAGTTGCTCCTGGAGTTTAGCTTCTGGAATGAGCCACAGCCTAGAGCCGGCCCCAACATCTATGAACTGAGAACATACAAGCTCAAGGTGCTTTCCTCCCAAAAGATTACCTCTTGTCCCCAACCCTCCCTGCTGCAGTGTTGCTTTGTAGATGCCCCTAGGTGGGTGGGCCGTGTGCCCCAGTACATAGTCTGGATTTCTGGCCTTTTCCTTCCTATGTGCTTGGAGCAGAGGTGTGTACATTCATGTGCATACCTGCATACCAGGTGTAAGTCAGGGCTTATGAATGAGGCCTAGTTTCAAGTTGCTCCTGGAGCTGGGGAGAGAGGACAGTTTTCCATCTCTGCCCCGCTGTGATGCTAGGAATCCAAGGTGGGGGCTCATCCCCTCCTCCTTCTGGTTCTCTTTCAGCCAGGAACCATGATTGAGTGGGGGAACAACTGGTGAGTGGTGGCATCAGGGCTGGGAGTGTGGGGGAACTTTGCTGTCCTGCCCCACAATGGCCTCTGGTGGGCCACTTTCCCAGGGCCATGTTACAGGGAACCCAGCATCCTCTGTCCCTCACAGATCCTGGAGAAGGATCCTACAAGGAGATGCTGATCTCCTAGAAAACGGTGAGGCCTCCCTTTGTAGGAAAGCAGCCAGCATCTGTATCTCCATTATCCTATTCCCTCAGCATCTCTGAGAGCCATGGGCCTCACCTCAGCCCCCTCCTGTGAGGTGTAGCCAAGGAATCAGCCTGGGTCCACCTCAGGAGGCCCTGTGCACCAGACTGGCTCCTGCCCCACACTCTCTGCCATCTCTAGGGCTCGGGCCATCAAGTACCGGCAGGAGAACCAGGAGGCAGTGGGCGGCTTCTTCTCACAGATAGGAGAGCTCTACGTTGTGCATCATCTCTGGGGTAGGTCAGGGACCTTCCAGGAGCTTTCTATTTGTCCTCTTTCTCTGTTATCATTCTGCAGACCAGGGGGATACATAGTATCCTCATGGACCTTACAGTCTAGTAGAGGGTAACATTATCTCAGATGTAAAGTAGCCAAAGTTACTCATTTCAGATGGTTACAAATATTATTTGTAGAAAAGAGATTCGGAGAGATGATAGGAGAAAACAGAGGACCTACATCGGCTTGGCAGACAAGGCCTCTCTGAGGGGTAAATGTAAGCTCAAAATTAAGGGATGAGAAGGAGCCAGCTGTGAATTGCTGGGGAGAGGCATCGTGAATGGCAAGAACAGCATGTGCAAAGGCCCTGCAATGGGAAAGGCCTTTAAGGTTTTGAGGTAGAGAAAGGAGTATGGAATGAGTGGGGAATAATGTGAGATGGGATATGGGAGGGAACAGACACCAGATCAGGCTGAGCCTTATAGGCCAAGGAGAAGAGCTTGGATTTATCATAAATGGAGTGGGAGGCTGCAGCAGCCTTCTTACAGAATTCCTCTGGCTTCTGCATGTGTTACTGAGAGTGCTTGGTAGGGAAACAAGAGAAAGCTGGGCATCAGGAAATGCTTACATCAGCTCATGCAGACAAGGATGGGGCCTAGCCTCAGGAAGTGTCAGTGGACTGCTGAGACATCCACAGATGTATTAGTCTAGAGGTTGAACCAGTGGAACCTGAGAATGAACTGTCCGTGTTGGAGCAAGGGAGAACAGGATTCCGGAGACCTCTGGGGCTCTTCTGTGAGGAGCAAGGAGGAGGAGTCAGGAGTATAATTTTGGCCCTCAGAAAGTTACATTTAAGATTCTGACACACCTAAGAGGAGATGTCACATGGGCACTGCATATACAATCTGGAATCCACAGGAGAGTTTGGGGCTAAACATATAAATTTTGGAATTGGCAACATATGTGCACTTTTTAAAACCCTGAAGGCTGTTCCCTACTGAAGGGCCCTTTGCAAGTGCTCTTCCCTCAACTCAAGAATGCCGTCCCCCAGTAATTCACAGCCAATTCCTCATCTTTTAGCTCTGAGCTTATATTTCACTCCTTCAGAGAGGACTTTCTTCATCTCCCTATCTCTTTTCTAATAATATTATTTGTAGTTATCTGAAATTAATCTTTTTTGTACATCTGGTTGGATGAGATGGATAAAGCAGACAGTATTTGCTAATAATGCCTCCAAGGGAGGCATCTGGGGAAGAAGAAGAAAAGCAGGGCAGAGTTTGGCACAGTGGAAAGGGGACTGTGTGCTGGAGAAGGGATCAGATCCTCTGTTCTTGAGGAATGAGCCTGTGCCTTTCCCACAGCTTATAAAGACCTACAGTCTCGGGAGGAGACTCGAAATGCTGCTTGGAGGAAGAGGGGCTGGGATGAAAATGTCTACTATACAGGTGAGCACCATCTGTGGCAATTAGTGGGGCCTGTGGAGGTCATTTGCTGGGAGCCCTGTCTGAGAATGAAGGGATACAGTCTCCTCTACAAAGAGATTTAGTTCCATGCCCAGTGATGGGGAATTCATTTTTTTTTTTTTTGGTACTGGGGATTTAACATAGGGGCACTTTACCACTGAGCCACATCCCCACTCTTTTTTATTTTGAGGTGTCTCACTAAGTTTCTTAGAGCTGCATTAAGTTGCTGAAGTTGGCTTTGAACTTGCGATCCTCCTTCCTCAGGTTCACGAATCACTGGGATTATAAGCACGTGCCACTGTGCCTGGCTTTGGAACTCACTTTTAAACAAGAAGTTAGTGTGTTTCTATCATAGTGGCACATTCCACATGATATAAGCAGTCCTAAGTGAGTAATGTAGGGGATGGTGATACAGCTAGGTGGTGGGAGATGTGTGTAGCTGAATGCTCCCCACCACCTGTGCATGGTTCCGTACCCTGCGGAGGCTGCTTCCTCATCTGTGAGATAGTGATGGTACTAGTCTCCCTCAGATGGCTACATGGAGGACTTCATGAACTAATTTATGAAAAGTGGTGTTTTTTTTTTTTAATTTTCCTTTTTTGTACAGGAGACAGAACCCAGGGATTCTTAACCACTGGGTCACATCCCCAGCCCTTTTTGTATTTTATTTAGAGACAGGGTCTCACTTGAGTTGTTTAGGGCCTAAGTTGCTGAGGCCGGTCTGAAACTTGCAATCCTCCTGCCTTAGCCTCCCAAGTCACTGGGATCATGCCTGGCTAAAAAGTGCTTTGCCCTGACTCTGGCATAGAGAAATTATTCAGCAGTTTCTGGGCAAGTTTTTTGCTCATAGTGTTTGCCGCTAGAATCCCAGAGAAACACCTGGAGTCAGTAGATGTTGTCTGAGCCCTCTCTATGTATTGGGAACTGTGGTGGGTGAGTGGAGGATCATAAATAAACAAGAGCCTGTTCCCTGCCCTTGAGGAACATAGTTAAGCTTCCACACTTAACACCAAATGTCAAGAAGAATGTCTTTTTTGGGGGTTGGGGAGGTGGACAGCAGGGATTGAACCCAGAGGTGCTTAACCACTGAGCCACATCCCTAACCCTTTGTTTTGTATTTTGAGACAGGGTCTCGCTAAGTTGCTTAGGGTCTCCCTAAATTGCCGAGGCTGGCCTTGAACTTGCAGTCCTCCTGCCTCAGCCTCCTGAGTCACTGTGATTAGAGGCATGCACCACCATGCCTGGCTAAGAATGTTTCTTCTGAAGGAGGTAGCTGGAGCCTTGCTATTCAAAGTGTGGTCCCAACTGACAGTATTGGCATTCTCTGGACACTTGTAAGAAATGCTGAATCAGCCTCCCCCAACCTACTTAATCAGAATCTGCACTGTAACAAAAAATTACAGGTGATTTGTATGCACATTAAAGTCTGAAAAGCTCTGAGCAGGAGGAAAGAGTCTAACCTCCTGAGTAACCTTGAGCTGACCTCTTCTCTCTGGGTTGCAGATTTCCCATCTGTAAAATGAGGTGGTTGAATTAAATCAGTGTTTTCAAACCTCAGCACCTTGAGGATCTCCTCATGGCTTTTGCTCTGCCGTTGTATTACCAATTTTTTTTTTTTTTTTTTTTTTGTATAGGGATTGAACCCAGGGGCACTTAACCACTGAGCCACATCACCAGCCCTTTTTAAAAAATATATTTCAT
>PVHX01036745.1:0-10610 GCA_004024805.1 Geosciurus inauris
AAGCAATTTGTAATATGAATCAATCTCCTTGAAAATTCCTGTTCTAAGATTTACAATAGAAGGGAAAAACAGCTGTGCAGAGAGATTTAAGTACAAAAGTATGTTTATAACAGTGTGAACAGTCACTATGAAAATTAAATTTTCACTATGGGAAATTAAAGATGTCTGACAACAGGAAAATGATTAAATAAATTACATACTAGATGATGATATACTCCACAGTCTTTATAGATCATAATTTCAAAGAAATTTTAATGATGTGTGAAGAGCTATGATTAAAATTAGCATAGAAATGACACACAAGTACATGGAAAAATCTTAATTTTAGAGTTATAATATATAACTATACATGTATGAAAAATGCTAGTAAGAAATACACCAAGGGCTGGGGTTGTGGCTCAGCGGTAGAACACTTGTCTCACATGCGTGAGGCACTGGGTTCGATCCTCAGCACCACATAAAAATAAATAAAATAAAGATATTGTGTCCATCCACAACTAAAAAATATTTTTTAAAAAAAGAAATACACCAAAACATTAGTTGCATTTTTCTAACAAGTGATTTTATTTATTTCTTTATATACTTTTCTAATATGAACACATGGTATTTTTATGATTAAAACAAACTCCATCAAGAAATATTATTTCCAAATTCTAAATTGGAAGGGGAAATCTCAGTTTTCTCCAAAGAGCCAGGACAGGCAAGAGGAACCACATGTTGGCCCTCAAGGATGTGTTCACATAGAAGAGGAGCATGTCCTACCAAATACACACAGAAAATCACTCACATCTTCATTCCTCAAGTGAGATGGTAGGGGAAGATGACATGTTCTCAGCCATGCACAGAAGCAGATAGGCTACAGCACTGAGCACTTGTGTGCCTCATCTGTGCGACCTGACCAGGAAGGCACATCAGCTGAAACATGACTGGATGCCTCCAGAGCCAAGCTGCATGGGTTTGGTTCTTGACTCAGCCACTTACTTGCCATATGAACTCTGCCCAACTATGGACTCTCCCAAGGCCTCAGTTTCTTCATGTATAAAGTATATAGGATTACTTACTCTTATTCCTTATTCTACCTAAGACATTTTAGAAGACTGACTGAGTTGTATATGAGAAGCACATGGAACTGCATGCCTGGTACACTATAAATGTTATACAAGGTTTCTTTTTTTAATATTTATTTTTAGTTGTAGATGGACAGAATATCTTTATTTTATTTTTATGTGGTGCTGAGGATCGAACCCAGTGCCTCATGCATGCTAGGTGAGCATGCTACCACTGAGCCATGACACCGGACCCTATACAAGGTTTCTTGTTCTTTTTTTAAAATATTTTTTCAGTTGTCAATAGACTTTATTTGTTTATATGCGGTGCTGAGAATCGAACCCAGTGACTCACACATGCTAGGCAAGCACTCTACCACTGAGCCACAACCCCAGTGCTCTTGTTCTTAATATTTCTTCCCATCCTGATGTGGGATGAGTGAATGGTAAAGGAGTCAGCACTGAAATGGAGGGAAACTTCAATCTGTCAGAAGCCGCCAAAAGTGGGAATGATAAATGACAGACTTAGGTGAAGATACAGACTTTAAAGGAAATGCTGCCCCTCACCCCAATATCATTCATCTTCCTCATAGGCCTAGGGAATTTTTATGCTAATCTTTTTTGTTGTTGTTCTTTTTAGATATACATGACAGTGGAGTGTACTTTGACAATATTATACATACATGGAATATAACTTATTCTAATTAAGATCCCATTCTTGTAGTTGAACATGTTTTGGAGTTTCACTGGTTGTGTATTCATATATGAACATATGTCCAGTACCCTTCAAAAGATGAATGGATAAAGAAAATGTGGTACACATACACAACAGAGTCTTACTCAACCATGAAGAAAAATGAAATTATGGCCATTGCCAGTAAATGGATGGAACTGGAGACTGTTAGGTTAGTTTGGGGGGCTGCGGGGAACAAAGCAGCAAGCAGCCTGCATGCGCAAAGGAACAGCCAACCAGGCGCTGACTCGTAAACAGTAATGGCTCCTCCTACCAATCTGCAGACTTTTCCTGACTCATCCAGAAGGACTCTGACCTCAGCAGGATCCCCTGACCAATCCCAGAAACACAGGATTCCAGATACCTCCTCTTCCTACCTCAAACCCTTCTCTTCCGGGCCTTTTAAATTTTCTGTACCACGGAACATGTGTGCAATTCTCCTGACCCACTCTGTTGGAGGGGGAGTTCACCCGGAAGCATACATCCCAATACCACCTTACCCAGCGGTTTAATTTGCCTCCTTCTGGCCATCTGGTTTTACAGAGACTATCATGCTAAGTAAAATAAGCTAGTCCCTAAAAACCAAAGGCTGCATGTTCTCTCTGATATATGGCTGCTAACACACAATAAGCAAGGACAATACAAGTTCATCAGATCTGCTAATCTTTAAAGACCAATTCAATTCTACTTTGTATCTGGTTAAAACGACTCAAGAGTGTTGCAAATAGAAAGGAAATAAGGTATTTAGACATTTCTCCTTTACCATTTGTCTCATCAATCCCATTCTGAGGAATTGAGTCACAATACATACCCTGACAAGCTTGTAAAGATGTAATATAAAGTTGTTCATTTGTGTGTTCTACAGAATAATGAAAACCTGGAAACAACCTAAATAGTTATTGATAGTAGACTGGTTATAGATTATGATATGTGAGTATAGCAGAATACTATGAAGCCATTCCAGAGAATGAATGTCTAGCAACACCTATATATTCACTGACCTGGAAAGCTGTTCACAACACATGACTATGGGCAAAATGGCAGGCAGAGAACCACAGCACATGCACCAAAGTATCCACATTTCCACACATAACTGCAGAGGCCTGCTTGAAAGAACACTCATGTAAAGGTTGATAGTGAATGGGACTGGGTGGTAGAATTTCAAGAGTTTTGTATTTTCTTCATGTCTCTATTTTTTATTTCTAGAATAGGCTCATACTGTCTATGTAATGAAGTAAATTCGATTGGGCAAAATATCTATTTGTTAAATGAATAAGTGGAATGTCTTAAACAAAAAACACAACAACTCGTTTCCTTTGTCACTCTCCTTCCACTCCTTTCTTTGGAGTTAAGGTGCCATCATTAAACATGCTATACTTTGAACTGGAATATAAATGTCCTGTCAAGAAGAATGAAATTGGGGCTGGGGTTGTGGCTCAGTGGCAGAGCGCTTGCCTAGCATGTGTGAGGCACTGGGTTCGATTCTCAGCACCACATAGAAATGAAATAAAGGTCTATCAACAACAATAAAAAATATTTAAAAAAAAAAAAGAAGAATGAAATTAGGAACATATCATAAAATGTTCCTTTTTTTTTCTTCCTTAGAACTGGAAATTGCAAACTCTGTTCAATCCAGGTCCTCCAAATGGTTATTTTCCAGGCTTTGTATGAATGGATCAGGTATAAATGCCTACAACAGATGATACACAATAAATATAAAACTACTCTCAGTAGCAGAACTTGAAACAGGTAATGCACTCCTTCACTGACCAGAATGGTGTCCACTTACCTGGTTTTCACTCACTCACCTGTACAGCAGCCTCGCAACCCTTCTTTTTCCAGTACCCATGGTTCTTCTCTTGGCTCTAACTGGGAAAACATGTCTGAGTTGAAAACTGGAATCCATGGTTTTTGGAAAAGAAAGGAGACTTAGCTGTTTGTGCTGGGACAAAATGATATACTAGAGTTCCACTCCAATTTCTTGGTATTCAAGGGGAAAGGGCATCCTACAACACCCTATGAACTATTTCCACAGGGCTCAATTCAATTTTCAAGAATGCCTGCAAGGAGGGAATGGGGATGGTCAGAGCAGCAGAGGTAAGAAACTGACAGCTGCAAGGAACAACTGGCTTTGCCCATCTGGATGGCACAGGAATCACATCATCTCTAATGGAACCTTATATGAAAATACTCCTGGTCTAGAAGATCAGAGGGACAGAGAGACCAGAGCCTCTGAAGCAGCTTAAATAAGTTTATCAATAACGGCATTTAGCACTGGCCTTTCAACCTGGAAGAGAGACAGAAATTATCTGTCTTATTTACCAAGGAGATGGAAATCTGACCCCTGGTTCTCCAGCCCCAGCTCAGAGGGTCCATGTGAAGGAATATTCTTTTTACACAGGGAGATCAGGGGCCTGTACCTGGCCAGCATCTCATCTTTACCACATCCCTCTCCAGATATACCCCCCTCCTCCTGACATAAATCTAAGGACACAGCCATGAATATCACAGACTCATAAAATATCCAAAGCATTCTTACTTACTCTGAGCCTCCTCAGGGAGGGCTGGAGTAGGCAGCATTGTAGGAAGAGGCAAAGACTGACAGGAAGGGTGCCAAAGTATGTAAGGCCCCTCTTCACCAAATCCAATGCATACTGAGCACCTGGTGTGTGCCTAGCTGAGGGCTTTACTCCACAGAAGCTACAAAGAGGAGTTGATGCATTTCTTCTCCTGAGAAGAAAGTCATTTTATTAGGAAGAAAATAGTTAAAGCACATTATTCCAAAATGTTCTTACATGCTGGACATAGCAAAGTGGGAAATTCTCTCAGTGGCAATTATGACTTGCTTATCCCTTGGTATATACTGAGAGTTCCAACTCCAATCCCTTTCAGCCTCAGTTTTGTGCCTATTTCATTCACATGACAAATAAGATAACCAGGTGAATGAAATGATTTGAGAATGAAAGCCCCAAGTACCAATTTAAGTTTGTTTGTTTTTTTCTTTTTGGTGCTGGAATGAAACTCAGGGCCTCATGCATGCTAAGCACACACTCGGTCATTGAGCCATACCCCTAGTCCAAGTGAATAATATTATGGTACAAGCCATACGACTGCTGAAGGGAGGTGTCTGGGGTGAGGATGGTGATGCTGGACAAACAAGAGGAGCTTTATAGGGAAGGTGGCCTTTAAAGGAAGATAAGACTTGAATAGGATGCTTCACACCCTTGGCCTATGTCAAGAGGATGCCTTACAGCAGGGGTTCAAGAGAGGTGTCCCCACTGCCGTGGCCTTCATGGAGCCTTCTGCTACATTACTGCAAGTATCTCATAACTGGTGTTCCTGACACCTCCAACCTCACACTCTACTGTTCCACTGTCTACGCTGCTACCAGCATAGCCAATCTGTAATGAAAACCTAGGCACAGTAGGCTTCTGTTTAAATTTCTCTTCAGGTACTCCTATGAAGTCAAATTCCTTTAAGTGGCATTTTAGATCTTTTCCTACCTAGACCAAAGTTACCTATCTGGCCTCATCTTCTCCTACTTGTGGCCCATAGATCCCACGTTCCATGAAAGTTGCCCTTTCCACTGCTCTTTTAGTATATTATGCTCTTTTGTCTTCAATGCTATTGTACTTATCTTTAAACCCGTTCAATCAAAGTCAATTACCACCTGGTTCTAAAACTGCCTTCACTCTCTACTCAGATATTTAAAAAACATCCAGACCCTTAAAATTACATGAAAAAGGAGAGTCTGATGACAAGAATACATAAGTAAATGGATGAAGACCACAAGGAAATACACAAATTTGAAATCAGCTGTGTTGAGTACCAGGGATATGAACAATTTCCTTTTCTTCAACAACTTGTTAATGTTCAGGTAGCACATTTTTTATTATTGAAAAATACCACAAGCAGTCATGTACCAAAATATAGCAAAGTAGGCAAGATACAATCTGACTATACTTGGTACCTCAAATTGACACCTGTGTGGCTGGTACCTGAGAACACATATCAGATGCTAGAGCCTCTGAGAGATTCTACAAGAGTTGTCTTTCTCACAGGTTGACTCTAGAATCCCAGGCATTTCTATACATCTGCAGGACAGATGAGTAGGCCAGAGCTCAGCATGCCCTGAAACCCACAGGCAAACAGAGCAGCTCTCTGTCCCTGTGCCCACAAAAGTCAACAGAGAAAAGTAAACCAACCAGTCCCAGTGTGGGGGACGAAGGCTGGTGCTGTAAAGTTGATACTGCTAACAACATGTTTCTGCTGCACAGCCAAATTTTCACACAGTATTCTAAATGTAATGAAAACAATTTTGTATAATGGAGGCAATACAAATTACATATATACTCTGGATAGCCCATAAAATGCCACAGAACCCCATTTATTCTAATATATTTGAAAGAACTGATTCTTTAAACTGTGTCCAGAATTACAGTTTAAATTCAGTGTCTTGGAGTATATAAGTTATGTTTAATAAATAAGCCAAAATTATGGTAAAGCTAGTCTTATTTAGATCTCAGTCTCTTAAATCCTTGTATTAATTCATACCTCCTACACAAGCAATCAAGATAAAGGAAACCTGAAATCTTATTCACTTATTTTCTATTCAACATTCATTTACCTGGTTTTGAAAAGAGTCCCACTGATGTTATTAGATCTATAGATTTTATATGCAATGTGAATTATTTTAAAGCATACTACTTTGAAAATTGATCTGAACTTCTTAGCCAAAAGTTGACTTTAAATCATTGGAACTAAACACCTTTATTTTGCCTAATACAGCAGTAAAAGATAAAATTCTCTTCTGCCTGGGTTTCCTTGCATCCAGTGAAAATAACTAGCTGGCATCAAAGAGCCACCAAGTATTTCCTGGAGGTCTCTTGTATAGTTTTGACTAGTTGAGCGTCATTACTGGACCATGGGAAGAAGATCCTCCAGCAATCCATGAGCTACTGATTGAGCTAACTGGCAGGGGGAAAGTGGGGCTTCTTTTCTTTTTTATGCATCAGCATGGTTTAGCATGTTAGATATTTAAAATCTTTCTGCTGTGTAAAACAATGGAGTTTTGGAGGGTTTCCTAAGGCTCAGTAATGCTTTCTCACTTAATTCATATGGGATTGACATTCTGCTAGCCTTCCATGTTAAGACAAAGGATGCTTTGGATCTTTTCTCCTTACACACACACTCTGTAGGCTTTTCCAAAATCACGCCTTGTGACTCAGAAATCCTCATTTTCTACTTTGTCCTCCTCAGTGTCTACAGTAAGTTCCAGTGAAGCTGACAGCCAAGAGTATCAACGTCAGCACGGAGGGTATTATGTTCAGTGGAAGAGGCTAGACACAAAGGACATGTAGTGGGGGATTCCACTTATAGGAGATCCCAGAGTAGTCCAATTCATAGAGACAGACAGTAGAAAGGTGGGAGCCAGGGACTATTGGGGAGTTTGTGTTTAGTGGGTACAGACTTTCAGTTGGGGAAGATGAAAAAGTGCTAAAGACAGATGGTGGTGACAGTTGTACAACACTGTGAATATGCTCAATGCCACTGGACTACACACTTAAAGTGGTTGAGATGGTAAAATTTTATTATGTATATTTTATCATAATATAAAAATAAAAGAGTGTAGACACCCACTTGGTTCACTGTGTGCATGAAATGTGGTCCTCCACCCCAACACACCTTCTATTCCAGCCTGTCTCTCACTAATCCCCAAAAAGGATGTGTTCATTTCTGTCCCTGAGCCTTTGCTACTTACCTCTAGTCTATATCATTGCCAGCCATCATTTTTAGTCTTCAAATGCAGCTTAAGTTTCCCCTTCTTTTGTTCCCTATGTCACTTTGTTTAAAATATCAAAAGGGGGCCAGGAGGGGTGGCATGTGCCTGTAATCTCAGTGATTCAGGAGGCTGAGGTAGGAGGATTGCCAGTTCAAGGCCAGCCTGTGCAACTAAGCAAAGCCCTAAGCAACTTAGTGAGACCTTGTCTCAAAATAAAAAATTAATAGTGCTGGGGATGTGGCTCAGTTGTTAAGTGCTCCTGGGTTCACTCTTTAGTTCCAAAAAATGTTATATATATGTATATATATAATTAATAACATATATCATTATATATATGATTAATACCACATATATTGCTATATAGGTATAATTAATGATTAATATCATGTATATAATAATATATATACTGTTAATCTTGCAGTTTCTTGTTACTTGACTATTTCAGACTCCTAGTTTGTCCTGTTCCCTTTCCCCCAAAAGGCCCTAAGTTCCTTGATGCCCAGGGCTGGGTTTCCCACTTGGTATAACAGAAACCTCTGAGCTACAGAGCAGGTCTCACAGGTGTGACAAACAATCAAATGGTGGGTGGAGGGGAGAAAGTTGCAGAAAGATGTCCTGTGAGAGGTTCAGATTGCTGGAGAGAAGGGTTCAGCACAAACACTCCACAGCAGGGGAGGACAATGTGTGCATTACCTTTCCAAGAGTGGAGGGAACCTTTTGGGAGGAAAGAAGTCCTAGCTCACCTGTAGACAGGCTGTGAGGAGGTTACCAGAGTTGCTCTCTTCTTCTTGGTCATCTTTGTGGGAAACAGCAGAGTCCTGGCAAGGAAACAGTGGAGGAAAAGGAAGAAACCATAGCCTGCAGCAAGCATGCATGTACCTAAATTGAAAATTTGCATGATGCTTGGGCACTTTTCACCTGTGAAACAGTACTACTGCCTGCCTTACCTGCCTCACAGACAGTGGACTTCAAAATGGCATACAAGGCATGGCACTGTGTGGGTAAGTGGAAGCCAAGGGTGTTTGAAAGCCAAGGCAGTGGAAACTCTAGCAAGAGAATGTTTCCACCAGGCTGAGAGGTGAGATGTAAGCTACTCCTCTGCATCCAGGCCCATGGTAGGAGCAGCCAAGAGAAAACTTTGGGGCTGCCCTGTCCAATGAGGCAGTCAGTGAGCTCAGTGTGGCTATAGGGCACTTGAAATGTGACCAGTATAAGTTAAGATATGTTGTTCTGGTCAACTACAGACGGATTGTATTGCAAAAAATAAACAATGTACAGTATCACTTTGATAACTTTTTGTATTTATCACATGTTGAACTAATACATTTGCAAATGTTGAGTTAAATAAAACACATTATTAAAGCTAATTTTACCAGTTTCTTTTGGCTTCTCAGTAAGGGTAGTAGAAGATTTAAAAAGCACACGTCACTCACGTTATATTTCTATTGAACAGTACAGACCCTGAGGGTCACGGTCTAGCACAGCACTACAAGATAACCTGACATCCTTAAGGCAACAGAGGCCTTCTTAGGTGCCATCCTTCATCCTGGCACTCCCTAGTTTCTTCGACCCACCCACCTCGCAGCATTGGTCTTCCCTCACTGACTTTGGGGAAGGAAGGGATTGATTCCGTCCCAGTCCACCACAGTCTAAGAGTCTTACCTCTCCATTCCGCTATCCGGGTTGGTTCTTCCATAGTCTCCCTTGTCTTCTATTTGAGGAGAGGCCTCTGTACTAAGCCCTTGGTCCGCTAGAGCTCCGGCTCAGGGCCCTTTAGGATGTGAGCATTTAAAATCCTCCGCGGGGATGCAGGGCACAGGCCACTCCCGTGGGGAGTGTAGTCAGCACGTTCAGCCATGCCAATCTCTTCCTTCAGCTGTGACAAATGGCAAAGCATAGTGGTTACTATGGCAACGCGGCCATACAAGACATCAGTCACCACCACCCAGCTGCCGGCCAATCTCCTGGCCTCCACCAGTCCCTGGTGGCTCTGCGAAGCCGCCTGGTCAGCTGTGTGCCGCACAGCGCATGCGCTCCACTTTGTGGTCGCGGCAAGGACCACCACTACTGTTAATGCCGCCGCTGCAGCCTCTGAGGCTCCTCCGATACCTGAAGCCGCGTTTCCGGGGTGGTCGCCTCCTAGCCCGCAGTGGAAGCAGCGGCTCAGCCTTGGGCACACCTTACAAGGGACTGTTCACCCTCTTTAACTCCTTGGGGCACACTGCTACGCCCGAGCCCTCCCGGAGGATCATGGGAGTTGTAGTCTCTGCCGCCGGATGTATTTGGCAGCTGCTCCTCCCAGGCTCCCGGCGGGACCTTCAAGGAAGAAGCCTCCCAGCCAGGAGGTCCCTGCGGAGCGGCGAAAGTGCCTGCGGCGGGGTGCGGAGGGAGTAGGTGTGAGCGCTCGCCTTTCTTACCACGGCACCACTGGCACCCGTCTGTGCTGTTCTCACAGCCGGCAGGGGATGGAGTGAAGATCAAGGAGGTTAATTCCTGCTGTAGTTCTGGGTTAAGTGCCTTCCTTGGGCCAAGCACTGGTCAGGCATAGGGGGCCACGAAGCCCAGACTGGCACACAGGCTGCTTTCAGCGGGTTCGGCAATTACAAACCTGTGGGACAACTCATCAGAACCAGGGAAACAGCAGAGAACCTTCTAGTGGGAACAAATCCTAGGTTTCTCAGGCCTCATCTCCACAGATCCTGACTGGGCTCTAAGTCTATGGACTGGCCACATTGACCGAAGCACTACTTTAAGAAGCAGTACAATTTAGCCAGGTGAATGCCAACATCAATTGTGTCACTACTCATTTCTCTAAATGCCCTCAATCCCTGTCCAATTCAGCACAAAGTTCAATTGATTTTACCTTCCAAATATCTTTCAGATAGGCTTAATTCTCCCCATTTTCATTACTACCGCCATAGTCCAAGCCAGGAATCTTCAAAAATGGCATTCAGGGGCTGGAGATGCAGCTCAAATGGTAGAACACTTTCCTACTGTAACAGTGGTCCCTTCACCTTGTGAATAGAGCCCTCATTGCTCTAAGGTTTAT
>PVHX01036746.1:0-10609 GCA_004024805.1 Geosciurus inauris
ATGGGTCTGCATGTGTCTTTTCACTGTTCACATCGTTGGTTCCAATAAGGTAACTGAGTATTTCCTCGTGTCCCCTTTGTCCACTGCACAAATCTGCTCATACAAAAGCATTAGCGACCTGCAAAGATGTTACTGGCCAATTTTATGAAGGAGCCAAAGAGCGAGCTTCACATTAGGCAACTTGACTGTATCTCCACAGTTCCCCTCCAACCATTGTTAACACCTAGGTTTCCCCTGGTGGCCCTTTCACCACACTGATCCAGCTGCAGATTCTTTGGGAACAGATGCCTCTGTTCCTGACCCCAACTTGCTCACTCATCCTGATGATCAGTAAACTAAACAGCCCAGAGAGCACACCTTTCTCAGAAGCAGTGGAAGTATAGACAGCGAAACCAGACAAAGCAAAGCTTTCATTCCAGTACCTTCCATGCAGAGTTCTGTAATTTTCTAAGAGTGTTCACTTCCACTGTCTCCTTTATGAGTCCTTTTCCATTGCACACCTGTTAGATGTTAGACTGGCCAAGGACTTGGTCAGGAGACCTGTCTATTCTGTCGCTAGTAATCTTCTTTCAGGTTGTGGCTTGAAATGTCCTCTGGATCTCTGTTCAAATGTCACTGCCCCAGAGACCTTCCTTGACATCCCTATCTAAAGTAGCCCCTACATGTAAGCACACATATCCCTTAGCCTGCTCCATAGCGTTTACAGAAATATTTGTTTAATTTGTTGTCTGCCTCCAATGGTAGGGGCTACTTCTTGTTTACAGCTTTTCAGTACTTGGAACAGTGTCTGGCACATGGGCAATGAATATTTGTTGAATAAATTATTCTTTTCTTTAGAAATTCTCAAAATCTTCATGAGGTGTAGCAGGACAGCCATCTTTAGCCATGAGGTGTAGAGAGTCAGCCCTGAGAAGTTCAAAGACTTGCTTCAAGTCACAGAAGTAGGAAGCAGGAGAGAGCTTGTTGAGAGTCAAATCTTGTGGGGCTCACCTCCCCAGAGAGGGTCTGGCTCTGTCACTGAGGCTGGAGAGACCAGCCTGGAGCATGTGGATTCCTCCAGTTACGGGGGACATTATGATGGAATCATATAGAAACCCTGAGCCCACGCTCTTGGGAACATAAAAAATTTGGGGGCCCCTTCAGGAAAAACATCCCAGTGTTTTTCCAGTTTCTTCTCAGGCAGCATACTCCAGGTGCACAGGCCCTGGGGGACATTCGTTACTTTTTAATTCTACACTCGAGGCCGCAGTGGCAAATAGGAAGGGCAAAACTTGAAGAGTACATTTTTTAAAAGGTGTTACCTGGTTATAGAAATCCCCATTGCTGCATGGATCCCCATGGGTTGGTGTAAAGACAGTAAATAAAGCCAAATGGAACAACAGGTAGTGTGGCATTTGAGAAAGGAGATCCTCATCTGAGCTCCGAGGGGATCCTAAGGGGACAATTGTTGGCTTCATTCTAGATTCAGACCCCTGGAGTTCAGGACACAGGCTTATTTAGAGGAAGGCAAATCTGAAGGATAGAAACTAACCTGCTGGATGTCCTCCTTTCCCTGAGAGGCCTACTGCTAGCCCATTTGCTTCCTACTGCAGATGGGCTCCTTGGGACCCCAAGAACACTAATCCCCCAGTAGTTTCTGTGTCATATGCTGTCTTAGTCTGTTTTTTATTGGTATAACAAAATATTTGAGACCAGGTATTATGAAGAACACAGGTTCAGCTGGGCATTTATGGGACATGCCTATAATCCCAGCAGCTTGGGAGGTTGAGGAAGGAGGACTGCAAGTTGTTTTGTTTTTGTTTTTTTTAATTTTTTTAGTTGTAGATGGACACAATGCCTTTATTTTGTTTATTTATTTTTATGTGATGCTAAGGATCGAACCCAGTGCCTTACACATGCTAGGCAAGCGCTCTACCACTGAGCCACAGCCCCAGCACACCCCTTTTTTTAAATATTTTTTTTTAGTTGTTGATGGATTTTTATTTTATTCATTTATTATTTATATGTGGTGCTAAGGCTCGAACCCAGTGCCTCATGCATGTTAGGCAAGTGCTCTACCACAAAGCTACAGCCCCCACCCCAAGGACTGCAAGTTTGAGGCCAGCCTGAGGAACTTAGTGAGACCCTATCTGGTGAGGGTGGGTTTAAAAGTCTGGGAATGTAACTCAGTGTTAGAACACTCCTGGGTTCAATCCCCAGTACCATAAGTACATACATACAGGTTTATTTAGCTTATGGTTACAGAGTGCAAGAAGTCTAAGAGGGTGATGGTGCATGCCTATAGTCCTAACTACTTGGGAGACCAAGGCAGGAGGATGTATTGAGCCCAGGGATTTGAGGCCAGCCTAGGCACCATAGCAAGACCTCATCTCAAAAAAAAAAAAAAAAAAAAAAAAAAAATGACAACCAAGAGCCTGAAAGCAACATCTGCCCAGCCTCTGGTGAGGAGCTTCTTGCTGCATTATAACATGGTAGAGGGTATTACATGATGAGACCACAGTGTGCTAGCTTAGCTCTCTATTCCTTTTCTTATTAAGCCACTAAGACCATCATAGGGGCCCTACTCTCATGACCTCATCTAATTGTAATTACTTCCCAAGGCCAACCTCCAAATGTCATTAAAATAACTTTGGAGATTAAATTTCCAACACATGAATTCACAGAGATGGACTCAAATCATAGCAGGTGCCTTCGCCCAGAATTTCTTTCTTTTTATTATTATTATTATTATTATGGTTATACATAGCAGTTGGGTTCATCCCCACAAATTCATACATGCATGGAAATCCATTTCAGTTCATGACCTCCCCCCTTTTCCCTTCTGTCCTCCCTGCCCTCTCCCATTCTCTTTCCTTTGCTCTACTAAACTTCATTTCAATTGTCTTTAAATTTGTGTTTGATTGGATCTTTTTTAAAAAAAATATTTTTATTAGTTGTAGGTAGACCTTTATTTTATGTATGTATATGTGGTGCTGAGAATCAGACCCAGTGTTTCACACATGCTAGGCAAGCGCTCTACCACTGAGCTACAGCCCCAGCCCTTGATTGGATCTTTATGTTGCCCTTCCCTCCTTCTTTCCTTTAATTTACTCTAGCTTCCGCATGTGAGAGAAAACATTCGACCTTTAAGTTTCTGAGTTTGGCTAATTGCCCTTAGCATGATATTCTTCATTCTCATCCATTTACCAGCAAATGCCATTATTTCATTCTTTTTTTATGTCTGAGTAGAACTTCATTGTATGTATACACCACAATTTCTTAATCTGTTCACCTGTTGACAGGTATCTGGGTTGATTCCATAATTTAGCTATTGTGAATTGTGTTGTTGTAAACATTGAGGTTTGCCTCAATTCTCAGATACCCCCACATCATCCTGAGGAAAGAAATTTATCACTTAACATTTGCAAAATTGTGAGATTTTGTCTTTATTCTTCTACCTAACTTACCTCTCCTGGATGGACTGCCCTAAAAGGTATCTCTAATCAGACCACTAATCTCCTGAGAAACCTATAATGCCTTCTGAGCCTGGCATTCAAGGCCTTTATCAACATGAAACAGGTAAGAGAGGAGAACCTCAGTGGCTTCAAGGGCACAGAACTGAGACCAACTGGAAAAGTAATTAAGAGCTAGACTTTGGTTTAGTTTGGGGAAGAATACTGAAGTCACTGTGGATTAGCCATAGAATGGCAATCGCAAGGTGTCCAGGGGCTTCATAATAGTGTCCTTTAGAGTTCCATGTGCTCCGTCAGTCAGGAATAATTAGATTAGGCTATAGTAACAAACTGTCAAGTTATTTGTTTTCTATCTTTTTTTTCTTGGAAATGGGGATTGAACCCAGGAGTGCTTTACCACTGAGCTACATTCCCAGCCCCGCCCCCTTTTAAATTTTTATTTTGAGAAGTTGCTGAGGGCCTTTCTGAGTTGCTGGAGCTAGCCTCAAACTTGAGATCCTCCTACCTTAGCCTCCCAAGTCACTGGGATTACTGGTGGATGCCACCGCACCTGGATACTATCCAGGTTCTTAATGCTCAAAATGAAGGTTTATTTTTCATACCTTAATCACTCAAGGATTCAGGTTACCTGATCAGCCATCAGATATTGCCAGTTGCAGAACCAGAGCTGAATGAGAATGAGCTCTGAAAGATCTTAAATGCTGTAACCCAGAAGTAACACGCATTCATTCTACTGAAAAATCATTTGCTGGCCAGGCTCAGTGGTACATGCCTATAATCTGGCAATTGGGGAGGTTGAGGAGGAGGATCTCAAATTCAAAGCCAGCCTCAGTAACTTAGCGACACCCTGTCTCAAAATAAAACACAAACAGGGCTAGAGCTGTGACTTAGTGGTTAAGCGTCCCTGCGTTCAATCAGTGGTACCCGCCCCCCACCAAAAAAAAGACATTAGTTAATTCTAGGCCTAAGGCCCTGCCCACCCACAGGAGTGACAAGAGACCATAATCTCATCAAGTGCCTGGAGAAAAAACTGGAAATAATCAAATTACCGACACATGTGCATTAGGACCCCACCCACCCCCGACCCAGCCTGGGTGCTGGAATTGGAACCCAGGGCCTCACACATGCGAGCAAGTGCTCTACCACTGAGCTACATCCTCAGTCCATTAGATCTTTTAATCATCACAACAAGCCTTTGGGGTGTATCAGAATCGCCAATTTATATGTAAGAAAACTGAGAGTGATTAACAAACTTACTCAAGATCACCTCCAACTTGATCCCAGGTCTTTTTGAGTTAACTTGTCTTTGCCTGACACAGGGAAGGCCACATCACTGAAAGGGTTGAATCCAAGGAGGAGAGGCATATGTTAGAGATGCTGCATCAAGGTATGGGTGGGGGAGGCTATCACAATCACTAGACAGCTTGTTAAAAATACACATAATTGCTTCTACTGCAGAGATCAAGATTCTAGAGGTCCAAAGTGATTCTAGGAACAAGCCCTGGGTGATTCGTAGGTAGATGATCAAGAGCCATGATTAAAGATCTATTATGGGAAGTCCTACCAAGTCTGGCTCAAAGATTCTCTTTCCTCCGGAGGTCTATAAGCTGCAATAGTGCTTAATTTTTTCTGTCCATGTTGGTATTAGCTGTGTTGATTTGCTAACACATAGAGGTGGACATCAATTTCTTTTCATCCCAGTGACCCCCCAATTCTTGAGTGAACTGAAGAATGAAAGGGATTTTTATTCTTTAATTTATTTTGCACATTGGGACTTTAAGAATCTCTGTGTAGCCGGGTGCGGTGGTGCACACCTGTAATCCCAGCACCTGAGGCAGGAGGATCGAGAGTTCAAAGCCACCCTCAGCAACAGTGAGGCACTAAGCCACTCAGTGAGACCCTGTCTCTAAATAAAATACAAAATAGGGTTGGGGATGTGGCTCAGTGGCCAAGTGCCCCTGAGTTCAATCCCTCGTACCAAATATATATATATATCTGTGTAGGTGGCACACACCTATAATCCCAGTCACTTAGGAGGCTGAGGCAGGAGGATTGCAAGTTTGAGGCCAGCCTCAGCAACTTAGTGAGACTCTGTCTCAAAAGAAAAAATAAAAAAAGCTGGAGTGTAACTCTGTGGTAATGTGTCCCTGGTTCAACCTCCAGGGACAAAGAAACAAACAAAAAAGAATATGTAGAAATTTCTAGGTTGATGCAGCAATCTCATGGAAGGGGTGGTGGTGATCCTCAAAGCTCTGTTTACATAATAAATTATTTAGTATTGAGAAAACATTAGTCATTCACCTAAAATTTGGAGATGAAGACTTGATGGAAATTCATTTCTGCTTATTTATTTACTTAAATCAGTGTTAATAAGCATGTACTTTTTGCTAGGTATTAGGTGGTGTGTTGGGTTTTTGCTGTATTCTCTCTAACTAAACTGTAGCCTAGAGTTTTATTAATGGGCTGCTGTAGTAACCATGACAAACCCATATAGGACCCAAATTGGCAGTTCTGGATGCTATGAGACGTAACATGGGCACACAAGGGATTGGCTGGGTGGAACATGTGGTGTAGTAAATTCAGCTGTGGAGGGCAGGGAGGTAAGCTGCAGTGGCCAGCACAGGTGGTTGTAACGTAGGTAATGTTATCAGAAATTCAGTCCTTGTCCCCAGCGCCCATCCAATAATTAGGACAAGGTTTTCAGAAAAAGGAAAAAGAGGTTTTATTGCTTTGCTAGCAAAGGAGAAACATAGGATTCCTGTCCCAGAGGCTGTGATTCTGCCTATCAGGGGAAACAGAGCTTTTAAAGAGATGATGCAAAGGCCACATTCCAGGTGTGCCTTGTCAGGGGCCGTAATTCACCTGTGGACTTAGGGGTTAGCCATTTCTTAGGTCTGCTGATGCCGTCCCTGGAGATTGAAGTACTTCACTCCTGTTGGTGTGTGTTTGCTTAAGGAAGATAATTCAGCCTAGGATGGGAAAAAGGGTACTTTTGCTTCCCCCAGGGTTGGGGAGAGGGAGAAGAAAAGTGGGGGGGAGCAGTTTTAAAATAAAGCTCAGTGGCAAGCAGAAACAATTAATGTCCAAAGCATGAAATGGATCCCTGTTTCTTTTTCTTTTTTTTTTTTTTAATTTTTTTTAGTTGGAGATGGATGCAATATCTTTATTTTATTTATTTATTTTTATGTGGTGCTGAGTATTGAACCCAGTGACTCACGCATGTAAGGCAAGCGCTCTACCAGTGAGCCCCAGCCCCAGCCCCAATCCCTGTTTCAGTAGTAGTGATTTAGATCTCTATCACATGCCTCCTAAGAATTGGAATATTAGCAGAGGTCCCAGGGAGGGCCCATCATGGACAGACCTGGAAGGCTATGTAGCTTAAGGTCAGCTCATTCACTCTTGAACACCTACCTGTCAGAGTTGTTCTTGTAGAGGGAAAGAACTTCTTGGAAAATACACAGTATATGGCACTCCTTGGGAAAACAGTACACAGATATACTCAGAAGAACTAATAAATCAGAAAGTGGGACGTGGGGACGAGAACAGGAGATCTAAGAAGAAATAGGTCAGAGCTCTTGATAATGATCAAAAGATATTCCTTCTAGATGCAGCAACTGGTCCTGTTTAAAATGAACTCGCTCTCTGGGATAAACTGTTTGGATAGTGGATGGTTTGCATACTTTCATATGGGAAATTATTAAAATGGGGATGACATAATTCTTCTAGTGATTTTAAATTGCAGTCACCGGATAATAAATAAAATAAAATGAATGAAATGAAGACAGCTAGAAAAGTCTTACAAATGAGATTTTTATTTTTAAGAAGACAGAGAAATTCAGAAAGATAAATGTAAACTGTGTGGGGACATAGTGTGATGGGGGAGGGAGTAGCTTCTATTATGTGGAAGGAGGAGACTGAATCTGAGCTAGTTAGCAGAAGTGGCCTGCATGAAGGGTTAGAGCTAGCTAGAAGAATTGCTAATATGTGAAGTCTTTGAATTCAGAGAACCACATACAAGTTACCAAGATTTATGTGGAGAGAGCAAAATAACTTTTTTTTATTACTTTGTAATTGAGGGAAGTCAAGAACATATGATCAAGGAGATTGGTTCTAGAATACTACCCCTGCCCCACAGCTACACACCCCCAAATACCAAAATCTGCCAGTGTGCAAGCCCCTTATGTAAAATGACATAGTATATCCTGGTGCAGGGGCACATGCCTGTAATCCCAGTAGCTCCAGAGGCTAAGGCAGAAGGATCACAAGTTCAGCAACTTAGCAAGGCCCTAAGCAACTTAGCAAAACCCTGTCCCAAACTAAAAAAAGGTGGAGGATAGCTGGGGATGTGGCTTAATTGTTAAGTGTCCCAGGTTTCAATCCCCAGCATTTATCTTCCCATATACTTTAAATCATCTCTGGATTACTTATAATACCTAATACGATGTCAATGCTATGTAAATAGTTGTTAAATTGTATTGTTTAGGAAATTGCTAAGAAAAAACCTGTACCTGTTCATTACAGGCATAATTTTATTTTCAATAAGTGGTTGGCTGAATCCACAGATAGGAACCTGAGGATATAGAGTGCCGGCTGCAGCTGGGGGAAGTGGCTGAATTGCATCTAACACCCTAAGAGTGGCCCTTCTGTCAGCGCCTTCTTCATGAAAGTGGCACTGTGATAAGAGAAGCAGCATTTGAATTAGAACATGAGTAATTAGAGACAGAGCCCTGTAAAGCCTTCAGAAAGGTCTGGGGTAAATTTGGGATGGATGTGGAATGCAAAATTGAGAAGTTGTGAGGGAAAGAGTTTATGTGAGGGTCAGACAAAAAGGTTAATTTAAGTTTGTGGGGGTTACTACTGGTAGTGATGGAGTCAGTTGGATGCCATCACTTGTTGGCATCTTTGATCAAAAGAACCCACAGGCTGGGAAATCTCAAAACTCTGTTCTCACAGGGTCTGGGACAGTGGCATAGGAGTGATCTCAGTACCCTGTAGCTAAGAATGCTCTCCTTGTCTTTTCTGTTGTCCTGAAGAGTTGGAACTGAGAAGGGAGTTAACACTGGGTGTTAATCTTCAGAGATAAGTACGCAGACCCTACCTGAAAGAAACTCAGTCTTATGGAGGAGACAGAAATCCACCAAGGAGGCTTGGAAAAAATCATCAGGCCAGTAGAAATGACCATCTCTGATACCCAGGTTGTGGTTCTGAAATATAACTTACATTAAAAGAAACTAAGACAAAGATATTGAATTGATTTTTGACAAGAGTGCAAAAGCAGTTCCATGGAGAAAGGCTAACCTTTTCAACAAGTGGTGCTGGGACAATTGGACATCATAGGCACATAAATAAATACATGCATACACAAACATAAACAATAAATAGATATATAAACAAATTAACTTCAAACTAAATCTTATTTCCAAGTCAAAAGCTAACTCAAAATGGATCATAGGCTTAAGTGTAAAATGTAAAAGTATAAAACTTAGGAAAAACATGAGAGAAAAATCTCCAGGATCTAGAACTAGGTAACAGGTTCTTAGACTCGACATCAAAAACGCAATTCATGAAAGGAAAAAATGTCAAAAATGTGTGGTGCAGGCCTTAGGATTGACAAAGAGACCAGGGAAACAGAATAATAGCCTAGAAATAGACCCGCACTACTGATAGCCACATAGGAAAAAAATTTTTAAAATGAATTTCAACCACAGATTCATGCCATATCAAAAATTAGTTCACAGTGGAGCATAGAATAACAGTAAAAGTTAAAAACCACAAAGCTTCATAAGACAATATAGGAGGCTTGGGCTGGGGATGTAGCTCAGTTGGTAGAGTACCTGCCTCGCATGCACAAGGTCCTGGGTTCAATCCCAAACACTACAAAAAGTAAATAAATATATGTATGTATGTATGTATGTGTGTGTGTATATATATATATATATACACACACACACACACTCTCTCTCTCCCATATATACATATATATATGTATATATCTTATTTCCAAGTCATATATATGTATATATATATTCCAACTCATATATATGTGTATATATATATGTATATATGGGAGACTATATCTATGACTTAGTAATTACCAGAGGTTTCTAGTTGGGAAAAAAATTAATAATCATGAAAGAAAAAATGATAAACTATTAAGCATGGTGGAGCACACCTGTAATTCCTGTAATTCAGAAGCCTGAGGCAAGAGAACCACAAGTTTGAGGCCAGCCTCAGCAACTTGGCGAGACCCTGTCTCAAAATAAAATTTTAAAAGCCTGGGGATGTAGCTCTGTGGTAGAGTGCCCAGTTTCAATCCCCAGTATCACACACAGACATACACACAAAACCAAAATGAAAGAAATGGTAAATTAGATCTCATTAAATTTACAACGTTCTCATCAGAAGATTCCATTAAGACAAAGGGCAAATCACAAACTGGGAGAAAATATTTCAGAAACGTAAATCTGGCAAAAGATATATAAAGATGTCTTATACAATAATAAAAATATTGCCTGATTTAAAAATAAGCCAAAGATTTGAATAGGAACTTCAAAAAGGAGATAGATGGATGACCACATGAAAACTTGCTTAGCATCATTAGTCATGAGGGAAACAAATTAAAACCAAAACAGTATAGCATTACATACCAGAATGGTAGCATTCAAGACTGACAGCAACAGGTGGTGAAGTTGTAGAAGAACTGTGTTTCTTGGACATTCTTGGTATGAAATGGTAGAGCCTCTTTGGGAGAAGGACCTAATGATACCACTCCTAGGTATTTACTTAAAAGAAATTAAAACAGGTTCTCAAAAGCACTTTAAAACTATTCACAGCAGCATTATTTATAATAGCCATAAACTGGAAACAGTTCAATTTTCCATCATAGGACGATTGATCTTTTTAAAAAATGATATATTAGCATATACAATAAAGTACAATTCCACAGTAAGAAGAAATGAAGAGCCGGGTGTGGTGGCTCACGCTTGTAATCCCAGCACTTAGGGAGGCTGAGACAGGAGAATCGCGAGTTCAAAGCCAGCCTCAGCAATGGCAAGGCGCTAAGCAACTCAGTGAGACCCTGTCTCTACATAAAACACAAAACAGGGCTGGGGATGTGGCTCAGTGGTCGAGTGCCCCTGAGTTCAATCTCCAGTACC
>PVHX01036747.1:0-10609 GCA_004024805.1 Geosciurus inauris
ATTAACTCTTGGTATTATTTCCTGAGCTTTAGGGGTCCTATTGAGAAAGGCCTTGCCAACACCAATTTCACTTTCTCTATAAAGGTAACTCTGAATGTTTGATCTTCCTTACCATCATTTTATATATCCTCTTTACTCTCTCTAATTTTTACTATTTTGTATACTTCTTATTACCTTAAAATATACTTACCATACTTACTGTTTGTTTTATGTCTACTCCCATCACTGTAAGTACATCAACTCCAAATGGGTAGTTATCTTGCCTATCACAATGTTTGACAGATCATAGATGATCAACTTGTGCTTAAAGATCAAGACGCTATTCTAGGATAAAGATTTTTCGTGGGCCTATGAGACATTAGGCACAAATTCCCTAAATGTTTTACTCATCTGGTTCTAAGTTCATGTTTACAAATTCATGTATCATTTGGGAAGGGAATGAACATATTCCTCTTTTGTTTTTTGGACAAGAAGATCCCTGATGAAAATTACTCTCCATTGAAATGAACAAATAAGATTTTTATTTATCATAATAATCCTGTGTTATTTAGTATGAATCCACTGCAAACTGACTAGTCACCTCTGAGTGTATTAATTGCATTCATTTCTATGCCTGAAAAACTGAGACCAGATGCTGGCACAACATGACTTATACAAGATGGTAATCCTAAGAGAGTGACTGGTTTTCAGCCTCACATGACATCTATGATTGCTCTTCAACCTTTCCCTGACCCTGTAGGGATGGAAAATACTCTAAGCAAACTAACATAAGATTTATTATTCTGCAATGTGACCATATGCTGGGAGTTTAAGTATTCCATATTCTACTTAATGGCACAGACCTACACAGCATGCTGACATACTGTGCAGGTTAGGAAAGGACCATGTGATCAAAACAGGTTTCAGCCTACAGTGCAAGATAAAGGTGGCAAATCTTGTCTAGACCAGACCAGGACTATAAAGACTAAAGAAGACACACATGCATGGGTAGAATCTAAATACAGACATCTCCAAAGATCATAACCTGTGTCCCCTTATTTTAATTTTCTAAGCTAATGTGTCTCCCTATCACATATGTGATTCCATTAGTCTAGGATATTGCTACAGGATGTTTTCCATATCATTATCCATTATCAACACTGATTTCCCTTCTATTTTCATGGAATCACCCTCTTTTTCCCCTTATTTTGCTCTCGCTTCTGCATGTAAGAAAAAATTTTGACCCTTGACATTGAGTCTGACTTATTTCACTTAGCATAATGGTCTCCAATTCCATCCGTTTATCAGAAAATGTGATGATTTCATTCTTCTCTATGGCTGAGTGAAACTCCATTGTGTATATATATCATATTTTTTTAATCCATTCATCTCTTGATGGGAACCTGAGCTGGTTCCATAACTTGACTATTGTGGATTGTGCTCTGTAAACATTGGTAAGCATATATCACTACAATATGGTGATTTTAGTTCTTTTGGATAAATACCAAGGAGTGAAATAGCTGGGTCATATAGTGGTTCCATTCCCAATCTTTCAATGAATCTCCATACTGCTTTCCAGAGTGGTTGTACTAGCCTGCAATCCTACCAACAATTTTTTACCACATCCTCTGCAGCACTTCTTATTTGTATTGTTGATGATTGCCACTATGACTGGAGAGAGATGAAATCTCAATGTAGTTTTGATTTCCATTTCCCTGATTGCTAGGTATGTTGAACATATTTTCATATATTTGTTGACCATTTATTATTTTTCCTTTGAGAAATGTCAGTTTAGTTCTGTTGACCATTTATGGATTGGGTTATTTTATTTTTGTTATAGTTGTTCGGTCTTTTGAATTCTTTTCTCTTTCAAGTTGGCATGATAATCATTTGGTCTGTTGAAAATTTTTTTATTATATTCTAAGCATCATGGGTATTGCATTATAGGACTTCATCCCATTTAAGTGTGAGATTCAGGAAGATGTGGATATTCAGCATGCTGCTGGAATCTCAGTCACTCTTATAAAATGGAGTATTTATGTTTACTCATACTTCCCTATTACAGAAAAGTAAGACAGAAATTCAGCTAACTCTCCCCTATGCTATAGTTTTCCTTGTAAATTGTGCTGCTGATTGTCACTTCCTTGTTTACTCTGAGTGGATGTGTAAACTCAGCTCCTCACTGTTCCCCTTGGACACCAGGAAGGAGAGTTAACCACTATGTTTTGTAGCTACAGAGTGGAAATGAAAATTTAGCTACCTGATAGGTCCCATAACACCACATAAGGATAGGAAAATAGAGTATTAACTAGCTTACCTCCTACCAATTCATTCTATCCCATTGTTGGTGAGTAGAAGTCAAGGTTGTGCTCTCCATTGTGCTTCACTAACACAAGCAAAAGATGGTAGAGCCTAGTGATGATTAGATATACCTTGTACCACTACATTAAGTCTTATTTTTCATTAGCCAGTGGCTGACGAGAGATGGAAATTCAGTTTCCTGCTCAATCTCACAAGTAATACCTTGGCAGGGTAATTGGGATACTCTCTGCTTCTGCTTGATGGGTTACAGAAGATCAGATCCTCACTAGCCTCATCAATACTGTTATTGCAGGTCTAACAGTGTACAGACTGCATCTGCCAGGCAGTACATAATTGATTAGCTCTTGCCCTCAGTCCTGCCAGTGCCACTGAGAGAGGGAATAAGAGTGTTTCCATTGTTTCTGTGGCACAGTGGGGAGCATACAGGCGGAGAATTCTCTTGGATACTGCTGAAACTGAGGAATGGGGTATAGCATTTCCATTGCTCATGTGGCTGGAGTATGGCATCCAAGGCCAAAAGGCTTGTGTTGTCAGGTTACCTGTTTTCTACACCTTTGTCTAGGGAAAACAAGTTAATTTGTTCTGTGCTTATTGGTGTTTCTGGATTGGAGAGTTCGATGGCACCCTGTCTGGGACACATGGAGATGATAAGAAAACTCAGGGAACTCACTGCCATGATATCCCAAGGCAGCCCACTTTCTACCTACCTTTCACAACTTTCCTTTTGCTTGTTTGTTATCTTATAGTTAGTATTTTAGTTGTAAGAGGAAAAAAAGAGGAGTGTTTTTCCACCTTGGCTGGAACTAGAAGTTCCTGACCTGTTCTTTGAGTGAAAATTACTAAGGGTTACTGATTTAGTCAGCTTTTTTATTGCTATGACTAAAAGACCCAACAAGAACAATTGTAGAGAAGGAAAAGCTTATTTGGAAGCTTCCGGTTCCAGAGATATCAGTCCATAGGCAGCTGACTCTATTCCTCAGGGCTCAAGGTGAGGCAGAACATCATGGAGGAAGAGTGTGGTAGAGGGAAGCAGCTCATGTAATGATCAGAAAGCAGAGTGAGAGGCTCCACTTGACAGATACAAAATCTATACCCCAATGACCCACTGCCTCCAGCCACACCCTACCTGCCTTCAGTAACCACTCATTTAATACCATCAGGGGGTTAATTTACTGATTGGGTTAAGGCTCTCATAACCCAATTATTTCTACTCTAAACCCTCTTGCATTGTCTCACATATGAGCTTTTGGGGGACACCTAATATCTAAACTATAACAGTTACCAAGTGGAACTAGGGGTTGACAATATTATGAAAAACCTTTCTGACTTATATGAACCAAAGAAAATCGGCTTATGTCAGACATGTGTCAGGATTAGAATTAGATCTTTCCATTCCTATACAGTCAGCATAAATGGGAATAAACTAAGGATCAGAGTATTTTCATGCTCCATTGTTCTTTTCTTTTTTAATTTACTTAATAAATGTTATTCCCTCCCAGAGATTCTAATCAGTTTAAAAGCTGGTCCTTTTATTTTGTTACTTCATGTAGCCAGAGAGACTTAACATGCTTTAAGATACAAATAAACACCTGTTTCTATCTTTGTTGTAAATCCTCGTACATGCAGCATTGCAAGATTTGCATCCGCACTTTATGCAGTTTAATTCTGTTCATTGCTATAAATTTCTTCAGGGACTAAAAAAGTGATAATATTTTCAGCTATTTAAAGTTAAGTATTTCCTTTATACACAAGGCACTTTACATCTGCACATAATTAGAGCGACATAGTGTAAAAAGTCCATCCTTTGAATTATTACTAAGCATTGGCCTTTCTTTCAGCCCTGGTTATTACAGTTGCTGAACTTAGAGGTCCCAAAAGCACAAAACTTCCTGGACTCCCATTATACTGTTCTTTATTGTTGACTGAAAGGGGTAAGCAGCAACTCTGAGAGTTGCTCTAATGGTTCTCAAGCTTCAGAATTGCTGTCAGCAACTCTGGGGTTATACAGGGTGACAAAAAGAAAGCTCTGGCCTGCTCCCTTGCCTTCTTGTAGCTTAATCACATATTCCAAATGTGGACTTGGTTACACATTTCCAAGTTCAACATGCCTTGCTTTCCTCATTACTTTGCTAATATTTTGAAGTGCTCAGCCCCAGAAAGATCCTGATAATTGATGATAGGGTATCATAGAAATGATTCTTAACCTCTAACCTAAATTCATATTCTATGTTCCCTAAAGATAAATCACCATAGCCAAAAGTTCTTGACAATGTTTTTTTTCAATATCTTTTGTTGAGCTATAGGAGTGTGGCAGATTTGCACAAACACCTGAAAAAGTTTGGTGCTTAAAAGTACTTTGAAGACACTTTAGATTCACATCAAGCTGTTATCTATAAGTAATTATAATTAAGAGCCTGTTAGTTTCTTAAATGTGTTATAAATATAAAAAGCGTAAGTACCCAAGATGTATCAAACAGGATACAGAATTTTAAAAATTACAAGTAAATCACCTAGTAATGTACATCTAATAATAAAATCCAAACACCAATTCTTATTCTAATGAGAAACTTGAAATATTTTCTATTTGTGGAGCAATATTTACATTTTATATAGTATTTGGAAATGACAATGGACTATTTTCCAGTTGTACTTGAAGAATCTATTAGTTAAGACAACTAGCTTAATCATTGGCAGTTTAGAGAGTCAATTAAGTCTTACAATTTATGAAGTTCTAGAGAGAAGTTTCTCAGAAACCACTTTTAATTACCTAAGCCATGTGTATTTGTTCTTATATTTATATGCTATTTTATTTTCAAGGACTTCTTTTAGAATTTTATATTTTATAGAATTTTTAAAATATGTAGAAGTGGACAGTAGTATATAAGGAAACCTCACATCATCAAACATGTAGCAATGACCAATTTAAAGAACTTTAAAACATACCACTTTTTTTTCTGTATTTTGTCTGGGTGAAGAGGCACTCTTATACATCTCAAATATCTAATTAGAACAATTCAAACTGCATCTAATTTTAAGAAAAAAATATCTGTATTAGCAGCTTCACTTATTTCTATACATGAAGTCCGTAATGATGCCTCAATATCAGTTATAGCTAAGGGTTAAGTGGTTGGTGTTCCAGAAAGACTCAGATCTCCTGACAGAGTGGAGGTTACTGTATTTACAAACTGAAACTGGAGTTTTGAGATAAGATGAGATTCCCCACTTCACCAATTTCCTTCTGGGTTCTTGTCCTGAAAAATTTGAAGAATAAAACCCATAGACAATAACAGAAATGAAAAGTAAGCAGAGCAGGATTCATTTGAGCAAGAAGAAAGAAAACTCCTGCAATGCAGGAAGGGGACTAATGGCAGAAAAACCCATTTTGGTGTGCTAGCTTAGGAGCTTATATGGTTCTGGATAGAGCATGGAGCAAAATCTATGTAAAACAAGCATCAAAAACAGTATCCAAATTATTGGTCAAAATCTCTGTAAAACAGGCATTGAGAATAGACCAAGGCCTCACTTTTGAGGCCTTTGAGTTTTAATCCTTCTCACCTCTTGGACCAAGGAGTTGTTCTTAGAAGTAAGCCTCATGGCCTTTTACATTTGAAATAGACCTTGATGATGCTAATTAATATTTATACCAATTAGCTTCCTGGTGTGGCCTTTGCATTTGAACAAGACCTCAATTGGGCCCTATCCTTACTGATTGCGGACCATTGACTATTATTCAAACTCCCAGTATAGTTATTTGCTATAAGGATTTAGGCACTGCTACCTATCTCAATCTTCATGATACAAGTGTGAAGTTCTTCATTCAGGGACTAAGCCTCCCTGAAACTCTCTTACTTTCAGAAATGTAGATGATATTTATCATCTATGTGCTTCCAACAAATTGTGAGGTTTAATGAACTATCAAATGCTACTAAGATGAAAGTTTATTTATAGTAGCACTTGTCTCTAAATAGTTTGCTCCATTATACAAACATTTATATACTTTATGAGTTATTCATATGCAGTTTTAACCTACAACTCAGAAATACAAAAGTATAAATAATATATTTGTGTATCAAATAATGTGCCATTCAAATGTCTTATGAAATCATTGTGAACCTCTAACACTTGCACTCTTCTAACAGTTATAGTATTTTGAAACATTACTAATCCATGTAGTGTTATCAAGTACCCTTTTGACTGGTCATGACAGACATCACACTATAGACTTACTGAGATTAGCATTAAAAAAGGTTAAAGAAGCTCTAACTGAAATAAAGCTTGGCATTTATACAATACTTTCTTACCACTGTCCAGTGGCTTTTAAAAAATTTTTTTAGTTGTAGATGGACACAAATATCTTTTATTTATTTATTTTTATGTGGTGCTGAGGATCAAACCCAGTGCCTCCCACATGCAAGGCAAGCGCTCTACCACTGAGCTACAATCCCAGCCCCCTGTCCAGTGGCTTTTGAAAGCATGCTTGTCCTTTTAAAATTTATTCATTTGGGATAATAATGAACAGTTTTAAATAATTTTGTGATTTGACAGCTGTTTATTTTAAGATCTATGAAGAAAAAAGTTAGTATATGAAATTGTTAGCATACAAAAAAGGGCTCATCATTTTTAGTCATCAGAATAGCAAATTCAAATTTCAATAAAACATCACCATGACAAGAATAGATAAAAGAACTGACAATGCCAAATGTTGACAAGGATGTAGAGAAGCTAGAACTGTTGCATGTTGTTGATTGGAGGTAAATTGGTCAAACCACTGTAAAACTGACAGCAACTAGTAAAGCTAAAAAATTAATACCCCAAGATCCAGTAATTCCAATCTTGGCTATATACACAAGAGAAATTTATATGTATATACCAAAACACATTGACAAAAATGGTCCTGGTAGCTTTATACCTAATGCTTCAAACCTGAGAACAACACAAATGTTCACCTATGTGAATGGATAAATATAAAGGGTATATTTAAAAAGGAATATAACCCTGCAACTATAAACCGATGATATATGTAAATATGCAAATGCATAGATGAATCTCACAGAAATTATATTGAGAAAAAGAAGGTTAAACAAAAAAGAGGACAAACTAGAACTCCATATATATCAAGTTCTAAAACAGCCAATTCTGTTGGGAAATACTAACTAAGAGAAGACACAAGTAAGTTTTCCAGGGTTTTGGATATGTTCTACATGTTGATGTTGATACTAGTTTTATAGATGTAAATTTCATCAAGCTTTACACTGAAAATTCATTTTCTTATTCAAATATATTTTAAAAAATAAAAATATCAAATGATGCATCCAAAATTGTCAATGTACCCTGCAGAAACAATCTTTTGGACTAGTAGATTTTGAAGTGTGAGACTGTAGTCCTAGAGAATAAAAGCTTTTCTGAGTCTCCAGATTATGTTCCTGAAGGTTCATCATGGGCAATGTATTTTAAATGGTGTGCTTCAGATCAAGTGATACTTAAATGTAGATTGACTACCATTGCTTTGAATTATAAAATGCCACTTGAAAGTGGAAACCTCTCATGACCCACAATTTCATTCTCAGACACGGAAGTTAACAAGTTAACAACTTAAAAACAATTAACAGCATATATATGTGTATGTGTACCTATATGTGTGTGTATATATACATGTATATTTATTGCCATCATAACTTACATAACTTCCTGAAAGTAATCATTCATGTAACTAACAGCTTTATTATAAGAAGAATTTGCTTAATAAAATATTCAAAATCTCCCAATATTTAAAAAAGCAAATGACATACACATCTCTTATTTCATGTTTATGCATCTTTTTTCACACATACTCCATCATTGTTTCACATAAATAATATGTAGACCCAAAATAAAAAGGTATAGGTCCCATTTCCCAGCCATACTCTAATAGGGACTACTTTCTATCTTTAATGGACTATCCTATAGAGGCATACATAGAAAGTTTCTCTGGACCCTGAGGGGATTCTGGTCACTAAGACATTTGCTTATGTTGTATTTTTGCTTTTGCTTAATCTGCAAAGACTTCTGTGAGCACTTATCTCAGATACAAAAGCACACAGGGAATTAATTCCTATTAAAGAAACTGAAGTCACAAGTTTTGTTTGTCTTTGGATTCCTTAGAGTGCTTTTTCAGCACTGCTTTTTTGATCTTTGAAATGGGGCAAACCTCATTTCCTGGAGTTAATTTTTACACCAGAGGACATTCTTGAATATCATTTTTCTTTGGAAGAGTGTCTGTATCTCACATCATAGCCTTGATGTTTTATTAAATGTGTCACCTCCCCAATTAAAATATACTGTCATAAGCCAAGTGCCATCCTCAGTGTTACAATGATTGAAACAAGGTAGACTATAGAAGACTTTTTATGTCACTGGAAGTGGTAGAGCCAGAAAATGAGTTGGATTCATTTATGATTAATCTTTTATGAATCAGCTGAGTTTTTCAAGGTTACTTTAAATGGAGTTAACATTCCATTAACAACAAACTCTGATCTGTGTCAGCAATAAGATGGTATTCAGTCATTTATTTCAGTGCAAGAAGGTACTGCAGAGGAAATGCAAAGAGAGAAAATATAGAGGAAAATTTAGGGTTTTTTATAGAATTATGGATATTACACTTGATCTGAATTTCATTTATTCAAAACAATCGGCTATTTTACTTCAGTGAATAAATGCATGATTAGGAAAGATGAAATGATTTTTAAGAAAACTAAACTAATTTATTTTTCAAATTTACAACAATAATTTAAGTATAATTGCCTGGAGCTGTTATACTAAAACAATGGTAAATGCTAGTTCAGGTTGCCTAAGTCTGTGATGGGACAGGGGCAAAAACAAACCTGAAGAGAGGCCTAACGTAAATGCTAAAGAATCTTTAAGAAGCTGGTTTCAGAAGCTCATCACTTCAGAGTATCCTTCACCTTGATTCTGTTGGGCTTAAACATAGGCCCCAACACTGTAGAATTTCAAGAACAGAGATAGATAACAGAAAAATCCCAAAGGTATCTGTGAATAATTCTGAAAATCAGCTTCCCATACAGTGTACAGTAGAGAGGTTAGTAGCCCTGATATCCTTTTGGATTATGAGATAAATATATGACAAGGATCCTGAAAACATCCATCTCATTTGAATTAACTCAACATCCATCTCATCTGAATTAACTTAATAAATATGAAAATAAACTTCCTTTTCTTAAAAGAGGGGTTGATGTACATTTCTATATTTCTTTCACCAAGTAAAACTGAAATCCTTCAAAATAGATGTACAGAAACATTTGAAAGAAAAAGAAGACAGACTAGCTAGGGACCTTAGAATCCAAGCAACACAGTAATGAGTCCCCTAGGTTTTCTGTTTGCCTCACATCTCAGATATGGAGCTGCAAAAATGGGCAGACTTGAAACACCAACTGATACAAAGCCTGATATCTGAGCCTAGTAGACAAAAACTTTCTAAATAATAACCACTTTACTCCAAACACCATAGGAAAACCTAGCCTGAACTTCATCAATAAAGGTCAGTGGGGACCTACACCTTCACACTCACACTTCCCAGACCAAGAAGCCAAAACATCCCACTGAGGTGTTGTCAAAGTTGAACTGGGGATGGGGGAGGGCAAGACTTCTGTATTCATCACCTGTTCTGTGGTATATCAAAGGAGACCATACTACATAAGGATCTCTGGTATGTCAAAGGAGATCATACCACATGGCGGGCTTGGATGTTCACTTATAGCCTTTAGTAACCAGATATTCCTCAACTTGGTTAGTATCAGAGGAGGGGCAAACAGGACTTCATTATCTCCTACCTGTAATGACACCATTTTTGTGATGTCACTGGAGGCCATGTGAGAAGCAGTAACCAGGCATTACTACTTTCAGGCCAAAGACCTATCAGTTGAAGCCAGGTGGGGAATTGAAATACCCACTCTTCAAGGAGCAATAAGAAGCACCTCCCACTTTGAATGAGTATGTAACTGTGGTCCACTTTATGTTTTGAATATAGCCCTTGCTGCTCTGCCACTGTAACTTATTTTTAAAACGGACATGTTTCTTTCACTTCCTCTCTCTCTCTACACCTCCCTAATCTCTCCCCCTCCCTAATCTCAGGGGAAATAGGAGTACCTTTCTTCCCCATCCTAGGCAGAGTTATCTGTCCTTAAGCACACACCCACCACAGGAATGAAATCATCCAGACTTGGGAACGGCACCAGATGATCTCAGAAATAACTATCTCCCAATTCCTGTCAAAACCTCAGCAAGATTTATTTGAAGACAGACAAAAATATTC
>PVHX01036748.1:0-10609 GCA_004024805.1 Geosciurus inauris
TTTTTTTTTCTGTCCATATTTTTAGTTGTAGATGGACACAATACCTTTATTTTATTTATTTATCTTTATGTTGTGCTGGGAATCGAACCCAGTGCGTCACACATGCCAAGGCAAGCACTGAGCTACAACCCAGCCCCAGAAGGAAATATCTTGATCCTGAAGCGGGGCAGCTCCTGGGATAGCTCCTGTTACCATCAGACTCTACACAGCACACACCAGCTATCTTATTGGATTGTCAGCCGGGAACCAGATCAGCAGGGTGGAAGCTAGGAGCCCAGAGATACAAAGGGGCTTTCAAGAAAAAAAGGAGCAAGGAGTTCTCCAGAAAGGATCCCTCCAGGCCAAAGAGGACACAGACTCAGCTCTCCCCAGTTTTTTTTTAAGTTTTATTATTATTATTATTTTTTTTTAGAGGATAACATTTCATTTCTCTGGTTGTGATATAGAATCACAACATACATGCAGTCATATATAAAGCTAGGGCTATGATGACCATCATATTCCACCACCTTTACTGTCCCCATGCCCCCTCCCACCTTACACCCCTGTGAACAGAGTTCCACCATTGTTCCCATGTCCTCCCCCACATTATGGATCAGCATCCACTTATCAACGAGTACATTCGACATTTGGTTTTCTGAGATTGGCTTACTTCACTTAGCATTATATTTTCTAACTCCATCCATTTATCTGCAAATGCCATAATTTTATTCTCTTTTATTGCTGAGTAATATTCCATTGTGTATATATACCACAGCTTCTTTATCCAGTCATCTATCGAAGGGCATCTAGGTTGGTTCCACAGTTTAGCTATTGTGAATTGAGCTGCTATAAACATTGAAGCGGTTGCAGCACTGCAGTATGCTGTTTTTGTCTTCTGGGTATAGACTGAGGAGAGGGACAGTAGGCTCAAATGGTGGTTCCATTCCAAGTTTTCTAAGGAATCTCCATACTGCCCCCAGTTTTTTTTTAAAGTGACACTCATGTTTAGATTTTGTCCCTCAGCTGTATTTAATGTTTGTTTCCCTATTGTCCCTTACTCACTTTTTTTGTGTGGTGCTGGGATCAAACCCAGGGCCTCATACATTCTCACACCTAGGCAAATGTTTTATCACTGAGCTACTCCTCTATCCCTGATCAGCAACTTTTTAAACTACCAAAGAGAACTTCTGAAGAAGGGACCAATTCAGTTTTCATCCTAACTTGATTCCAGCCAAAAGTAAAGACTCTAATCCCCAGGTTGTGGCTCCACAGAGTTAATGATCCTTTTGGGCTGAAAAGGGTCTGTATTCACACAACCCTTTTCTGGAGAACATTCATACAGTAATGCTTATCCACATGATTCAGTGAGGTAGATGGGTAGACAATGTCTTCCCTAGGTCAAAGTTTTGAAAATGTTGAGCATAGCTGAAGTACTGTTAGTTTCTCTAAGGGCCTTTAGATGTTGGGATTACCAGGCTGGGAACTCCATCCAGGTGGAGAGGTAATGCAGAGTGCCTAGACTGAGAAGATCTTTCTGAGGTGAGGCCTGTGCTGGGAACTGAATGAAAAGAAGCAACAAGCCATAAGCACATCTGGAGGAAGAGTCTTTCAGGAAAAGGTGATAATTAAGTGCACAGGTCCTGAGGCAGGACCAAACTTTTCTCTTTTTAGTGATAGGGATTGAACTTAGAGCCTTGTGCATGCTAAGTGTGTACTGTACTACTGAGGTACATCCTCAGCTTATGACAAAGCTGTTCCTGGGAGGCTGAGGTCACAAGGTATAGGGTTAAGGAGAAGATCTGTGGATAAATTGTCCCTGAGTAGGCTGGGAGCAGGGCATCAGAAAGTGGACCACTATGAAACATCTGCCCCATCTCCACCTGCAGGGCATCTGAGGAGGCGTTCGTGAAGGAATCCAAGGAGGAGACTCCAGGCACAGAGTGGGAGAAGGTGGCCCAGCTCTGTGACTTCAACCCCAAGAGCAGCAAGCAGTGCAAAGATGTATCCCGGCTGCGTTCGGTGCTCATGTCCTTGAAGCAGACGCCACTGTCCCGCTAGGTGCCTGCCATAAGCATGATCACAAAGCACGGGCCACACCAGGGCAGAGGAGCAGCAGCTGCTTTGGCCAGGGTGGAAACTTCCTCTGGCAGCTGCTATACACAGCCTATTCCGTTCCTCTCCATCTCCCGGGGCTGAGAAAGGGGACCCTGACACCCTTGGTCCCTTGCTCTCTCCTGGCCCTATGGTCTAGCCCCTCATGCCTCCTCCTCAGTCCACTCAATTGTGACTGTCTCTCCTGATGTATTTTTTTTTTTCTTGGCTTAAAGGGTGTGTTGTTAACTCTTTTTACACCTATTTATTATCATCTTCATTTCTCTGGAAGCCACAACTGGTGTCAGGGCTCAATTTGTGTTTAGAACTTCCCCAGCTTCATGGCCTTGGAAGGTAAGGAATACCTGAAAAGAACAACTTAAAGGAGGAAAGGTTTATTTTAGCTCAGTTTTAGAGGTTCAGTCTATATAGGTTCAGTAGGCTCCAAGTGGGGGGAGAGATGAGTATAGGGGAAGAGAAAGAGATCACAAAGAAGAGGAGGGAAGGAAGGAGCTGAGGAGAAGATAAACCCTTCCAGGGCATGCTCCCAGTGACCTACTTTCTTGAACTAGATGTAGCCTCCCAGTAGTCTAGTTGTCAATGGATTAATCCACTAGTGAAGTAAGAGCCTTCATGTTCCAATCATTACCTAAAAGCTCCACCTCAACCTTGCTGCACTGGGGACCATGCTTTCAACACATGAACTCTTTGGCAAACATTCCCAATCCAAACCATAACACCTTGGAAGCCCAAGAGCTCCCAGCCAGAAGTGGGAGCCCTAACCTGTCTGTTGCCTCCATACTCAAGAGGAAAGACAACCTCTCACAGAATGTGTTTGTAACCTTGACCCTTTCTGGTCCTTTAACAAGCCTGTGAAGTAAGGATTCTGCTGTTTTCACATAGAGTCAAGGACACCAAGGCTCTCAGAAGGATGTGGCTTATAGTGGGAAGAAACAGGCAAGACCAGACATCCCCAGTGGTGGCTTTTCCCAAGCCTGAGTAAGAGGCTGGTAAAGGCAGCCCCTGGCAGACCCCTTTCCTTGGAGTTGGCTGAGACCCTGTGGATGTGGAGGGTCCATTGCTCTGCCTATTTTACCCTGGCCTTCAGCTGTACCTTCCTATGCATTAGGTATAACAACCAGTGACCACAGGTTTATTTTTCTTTTTTAAAAAATAATTTTAGTTGTAGATGGACACAGACACAATACTTTTAGTTTGTTTATTTAGTTTTTTTATGTGGTGCTGGGAATCGAACCCAGTGTCTCACGCATGCTAGGCAAGCGTTCTACCACTGAATCACAACCCCAGCCCTTATTTTTATTTCTTGAGACAGGATCTCCCTAAGTTGCTAAGGGTCTTGCAAAGTTGTTAAGGCTGGCCTTGAACTTGGGATCCTTGTGACTCAACTTCCTGATTCACTGGAATTACAGGCTTGTGCCACTATGCCCTTCTTTTAAAAACATTTTGAGTATTTGCCAACAGTGTTAGTTACGTAGGGTCACTATAACAAAGTGGTACTACAAACTGGCTTAGAACAACGTAAATTGTCTCTAGGCTGGGGGTGTAGCCCAGTGGTAGGTAGAGGGCTGGCTGAGAATGTTTAATGCACTGGGATCAATCCCCAGCACCACCTAAGAAAAAATAAATTTGTTGTCTCATAGTTCTGGAGGTGAGAAGTCCAAAAATCAAGGTGTCACCAGTGACATTCCCTGACCACACTAGGGAGGGATCTGTGCCATGCCTCTCAGCTTCTGGTGGCTTCAGGCATTCCTGGGCTTGCAGATGTATTGCTCCAATTTTGCCTCCATTATCACATGGACATCTTCACATCATCTGTCCTGTGTGTGTCTTTGTGTCCAAAGTTTCCCTTTTTACAAGGATATAAATCATCTTGGATTAAGGTTCACCCTAATGACTTCATTTAAACTATTAGCTCTATAAAGTCCCTATTGCCAATAAGGTCACATTCTAATGAACTGGGAGTTAGGACTTCAACTATCTTTTTTGCGGGGGAACATCATAACACCAACACTTATAGTGAACATTCTCTTTTAAAGTGCTACAGTTCTCACCATTCAATAATCCTTTTCTTGCATCTTGAGGCCAATAGTCATTACAATGCACTAGTGGCTCAGATTTATAATCTGCCTCAAAGCTTAGAGACCATGGGTGAAGGCAAGCAATTTACCTGGCCCTGATTGTACACTCCTTCACTCAAGATCTACAGTGTCAGGGCTCAAGAAAGTGATATGTCTTCTTCACTTCTTTCCCCTTCTGGCAATTTAAAGATGGTTTGAAAAGATGGTCACACATGAGAATGGTGTAAGTCCCTAAATCAACACTTGAGAGCTGACCACAGACCAGAAATACTTGAGACTTCCTATCAAAAGCTGGGAGAAGGCTGAAGCGGTGGCTCAGTGGTAGAGCACTTGCCTTGCACGTGAGTCACTGGGTTCGATCCTCAGCATCACATAAAAATAAATAAATAAAATAAAGGTATTAAAAAAGAAAAAGCTGGGAGAGGGGCTGGGGTTGTGGCTCAGTGGTAGAGCACTTGCCTAGCATGTATGAGGCACTGGGTTTGATCCTAGCAGCATATAAAAAAACTAAAGAAACAACATAAAGGTACTGTGTCCATCTACAACTACACAAATAAACAAACTGGGAAAGTACAGATCAGTGCAGTCCCAGGGGCTTTCAAGTGGGAATGGGGTGTGGAGCAAATGCAGAGCAGAGGGCAGTCTGTCTCTGACAGAACTATGGCAGGCCTCATTGGAAAGCTAAAGTTTAAAAAATGTTGGCTAGATTTTTTTCTTCCCAACAGCATTGGAAGAAGGCCCTTTGAACTAGAATCTAGAATCTCAAGGAGAGGTTCCTGGAAATTCCCCACTCCCTACTGGGGATTGAACCCACGGGAACTATAACACTGAATATCACTCCCAGTCTTTTTAAGTTTTAAAAAAATCTTTTTTTTGGTTGTAGAGGGACACAACACATTTATTTATTTATCCATTTATTTATTTATGGTGCTGAGGATCGAACCCAGTGCCTCATACATGCTAGGCAAGTTCTCTACCACTGAGCCACAACCCTAGCCCCCTTTTAAGTTTTGATACACCTTTCCCTGAATTGCCCAGGCTGGCCTGGAACTTGAAATCCCTCAGTCATAGTCAACTGAGTCGTGCACCACTATGCCCATGAAGTTTCTCCTTTGAACAAGTGTCCCAGGTGACTGTTAATAGGAAGTTTGGGAATGACTAGACTCCATGATGTTCAAGGGTCACTCCAGTATCCAGTCTGATTCCTTCTAAAACCAAAGACTCCAAACCATGGTTTTGACCATGGGAGTGAGGCTGAGAATGCATTCACTGTACTATTAGTGGATTAGAGTTTATTAAGTAGGGAGGGAGGGCAACACCCAAACCACTGAATCTGGGATTTCTGGAGAAAAAAATAATAATCTTGTTGATCACACAATCGGCCACTTCCTCCCCAACACTGAGGCCTGTCGAGGAGACGAGGGAATGAGTTTCTTGGCAGGGTTGGTGGTTGCTCCTGGGGTTTGGAATGATCTTCCGCGGAGCTTTCACGAACCAGCAGTGGGATCAGGGTCGAGACTTCATAGCCGATGCAGCTAAACCCAACAAGATGGCAGCGACCGTGAAGCCCTGGGCGGCGATCCGGGTACGCATCATGAGCTGAGAGCGCTGGCTATGGCCACGATGGAAGCAGTAGAGGCCATAGGTGAGGGCGGCCGCCGTGCCCAGGCAGCCTGGGGAGGGGACAAAACTAGGGAAGTAACAGGTAGGGCCCCGGAGGTCCCTTCGGGATTTAATTCCCACTTATCCCCAAGGATAAGATCCTAGACAGCAGCAGGGAGGGAGGGAGAGAGGTGTAGGCTGCAAGAGTCCGATCTCTCAGCCCCGCCAAACCCACACTACTCGGGTTCCAGTTTCTCCCTCACTGACCCGCCCCTTCACCCATATCTCCGGTTCGATCTCATATGGTGCCTCCCGGAGTCCCTGGTCCACCCCTATTTCATTCCCCCCCACATCACTGTCCTCTTCGTTTACAGTTCCTACAGCACTCACTTACCTATGGGTACCATTGGGTTTTCACGAGTCTTGCGAAGGAACTTTTCCTTGAAGCCTTCCGGATTGCTGTAAACACTGGGGCTGAAGCCCTCAATGACAGGGGGCTTAGATGGTTCAAAAGGTGTCTCAGAAGTCACAGGGCCGGGGGTTGCCATGTCTCGGACAACTGAGGTAAGGAGATACTCCGGACGTTAAACTCCACCTCCTGATGAGGTCATGAAAGGGGCGGGAAAAACAAATGTTCGCGTGCAGTACGCAGGCGCAAGAACCAGTTGCATTCTGGGAGTCGTAGTAATCGACGACGAAGCGGTACGCGAAAGACTACATTTCCCAAAAAAGCCTGAAAAGCCCGGGCTCACCCGCCGGAAGGAGTCTGTTAACACGAGGTTCTGAGTGTGAGGCTTAGGGGGTGAGGTGCTGGTGCGGCAATCAGCGCGATGCCCAAGGCCAAGGGCAAAACTCGGAGGCAGAAGTTCGGCTATAATGTCAACCGAAAGCGTCTGAACCGGAATGCTCGACGGAAGGCTGCACCACGGATCGAGTGGTGAGGGGCTCGGGGTTTGGGAGGCAGGGAGGCATCAGCAAGCATCGACCGCGAGGTGGTAGAACCGCGATCTCTCTTTTTGCTGGTAGCTCTCACATCCGACATGCCTGGGACCATGCCAAATCCGTGCGGCAGAACCTGGCGGAGATGGGGTTGGCCATGGACCCCAACAAGGCGGTTCCCTTCCGTAAGAAGAAGGTATTGACAAGGCAGCACCCCGGGCCTTCTCTTCCTTTTCTATTTCTTTCCTCCTCACGTTTCCTTGATCTCTTTCCTCATTTTTCTCTTTTTCCTTATTCTGTCTTCCTTTTGCCTTCTTGGGAATCAGAACTTGATCCTCCCTCACGCTTTTCTCCACCTTCCCACAGTCCACTTGGTCAGCCTGTACTGACTGTTGTCAAGGGTTCCTTTACCCTCCTCTCACACACCTCCTCAGCACACGTTTGGACCTGATTTGGAGTTTATTTCTTCCTCCATCCAATATTTTTCCTCGGAAATTAACCTTTTTTGAGTCTCTTGGCATCTTGAAGGTTATTTTCCAGAATTTATCTTTTTCTACCCTTGACTTTTCTAATAAGGACGCCCCAGAGTTTGAGATATTTATTTATTATTTTCTACACCTTCCCCGAGTCATCCTTGGCCTAAGATGTCTCTATGACTAGTTTCTCCCAATAAGTCTTTTTCTGGACCATGCCTTCAAACTTTCAAAAATAGCATCCCTCTTCACCCAGTATGTCTTCCCTGCTTTGTTTTAATTTATAGCACTTGTAAATACATAGTGATACATGTTTATTAACTTAGTTGCTTATCTGTTTATTGTCTGTGCATCTTTCCCCTAAAATAATTTCCTTGGTAACTAACAGAATCTCTTGTGTTTTCCTTAGTGAACTTAGGATGTAATTTGATAACCTAAGGAATGGGCTTGCTGAATGAATTTATTACATGTCTTAGGGCAAATTTCTCTTTAATCGTTCATGCCAGAGGAAAATGGCACTTATGCTTCTTTTTTTTTTTTTTTTTGGTACCAGGGTTTGAACCCTGGGGTACTCGACCACTGAGCCACATCCCCAGCCCTATTTTGTTTTGTTTTGTTTTTTTGGTACTGGAGATTGAACTCAGGGGCACTCGACCACAGAGCCACATCCCCAGCCCTATTTTGTGTTTTATGTAGAGACAGGGTCTCACTGAGTTGCTTAGCGCCTCAGTGTTGCTGAGGCTGACTTTGAACTCATAATTCTCCTGTCTCAGCCTCCCAGAGTACTGGGATTATAGGTGTGCACCACCACGCCCAAAAGAAGTTATAGCTAAGCACTGTCAGGTAGACGCTCCTCCCCTCATTTTAAATTATTAAGCACTTTCACTTGCATTGATTTAAATGTCACACAATTGAATGAGAAAGGCAAGGAGTATTATACTGATTTTATAAATAGGTGCGTACATAGGCCTATATGTGATTCTTCAGGAGCTATGGATTTTAGTTCTTGAAACCTTCAGGGCACTGCTGCTTGTTATCTAGTTCTGCCTGATCTTGGGCAGGAATTCTTAGGGTGTTTAGGTGGCAGGAATCTTGGGCAGGAATTCTTAGTTGTGTTTAGGTGGCAGCATCCTTTTTGATCCTGATCAAACCTTCCTTGTCTGTTGGTCTCACAGCCTCTGTTCTCTGCAGGTGAAGGCCATGAGCATGGACGTGGAGGAGAGGCCTAAAGAGCTTGTGCGGAAGCCCTATGTGCTAAATGGTGGGTGTGGGCCATGTTCCTCTAGTTCACTGTCCTACACTGTCAGAGTTGGAAAAAGTCCTCGGATGTCCTTATTTTAAACCAAAGTTCAGAGAGGAGAAGGGAGTTGGTCTAGGGCTCTATAGAGTTAGGACTGTGTCCTCCACTGAGAAATTTTTAGTTTATTAACTAAATTTAAAGTGTGTGAGCCAGGTGTGTTGGTGCCTGCCTGGAATCCCATCAATTCAGGAGGCTGAATTAGGAGTATGACGCATTTGGGGCCAGCCGAAGCAACATAGGGAGACCCTGCCTTAAAATAAATATAAAGGGCTGGGGGTGTAGTTCAGTGGTAAAGTACCGCTCAGTTCAGTCCCTAGCACTGCCAAAAAAAAAAGTGTGTGAACTAAAGTCAAGAGATGTTACGGGGATATAGGCAGGTATCTGAGAGGATAGAAAAGAAACCATTAAGTCTCAGGCATGTATTTGGCTTCTAATGAATTTAAGGATGAATTTATTTTTAGAGATTTTACTATTTCATTTAATTTTTCCAATGGCAAATCAATTTTATGTATATCAAGGCTAAGGAGACTGGATTCCCCACCCCTGGCCATACTGGGGATTGAACCCTGAGCTGTATCTCCAGCCCTTTTCTATTTTATTTCTTTTATTTTTACAGAGTTTCCCTAAGTTGCCCAGGTTGACTTGGAACTTGTGATTATCCTGAGTTGCTGGGATCATAGGTGTGTGCCATCACACCCAGCTGGAGACACTAATAATAAGTCAGGAGAGTAAACCCTGCAGGAAAACAGGAAAGCTCTAGAATTTTTCACCCAGTGATCCTTTCCCTTAACTTCATGGGTTTTCTTTTGCCTTTTTTGTAGTTTTTTTCAGTGGAAAGGATTGAACCCCAGCATGTGTTCCTGTCTGTAGCTTGTCTGTGGTTCTCATAAGAATTACTGCACTCTGGGCTGGGATTGTGGCTCAGTGGTAGAGCGCTTGCCTTGCACGCATGAGGCACTGGGTTCGATCCTCAGCACCACATAAAAATAAATAAAGATATTGTTGCCATCTACAACTTAAATTATTTAAAAAAAAAGAATTACTGCACTGTTCAATGTGGGGGAAAAATACTGCAGAGGATTGTATACACAAAGCTGCATGTATTTATTGTAATAAAATTTGAATTTTTTTAATTTTTAAAAATTTAAATTGTGGCTTTAAAAATGGCATAAAATTTACAATCTGGCCAGGCTTGGTGGTACATGCCTGTAAGCCCGGTGACTTAGGAGTTTGAGGCAAAAGGATCAAGGCCAGCCTCAGCAACTCATTGAGGCCCTAAACATCTTAATGAAACCCTGTCTCAAAATAAAAAAATAAAAAGGGTTGAGGATGTAGCTTAGTGGTAAAGCACCCCTGGTATATAAATAAAATTTACCATCTTAGCTGTTGTTTTCTTTTGTTTTTTTTTTTTTTTTGGTACCGGGTATTGAAGTCGGGTACTTGACCACTGAGCCACATCTTCAGCCCTATTTTGTGTTTTATGTAGAGACAGGGTCTCACTGAGTTGCTTAGTGCCTCACTATTGCTGAGGCGGGCTTTGAACTCATGGTTCCCCTGTCTCAGCCTCCCAAAGTGCTGGGATTATAGGCCTGCGTACAGTTCAATGGTGTTAGTATATTCACACTGTTGTGCAACAGATCTCTAGAAATTTGATTTTGCAAAACTGAAACTATACCTGTTAAACAACTCCTTGTTTCCTCCACTTCCAGCTATGACAAACATAATTTTGACTATAAGCAATATTAGCACCTGACCCCTAGATTAGATTTAACAACCTTTTTTCTATGAAGTAGTTATTTTCCTTCCTTCGTAGATGAGAAATGGGAAGGTTTTTTACCTAGCTTTTCTTTTATGGTGCTAGGTAAGCACTCCATTGCTGAGTTACACCCTCAGCCTACCTAGTTATTTATTTATTTATTTATTTTTGGTACTGGGGATTGAACTCAGGGGCACTTGACCACTGAGCCACATCCCCAGCCCTATTTTGTGTTTTATGTAGAGACAGGGTCTCACTGAGTTGCTTAGCGCCTCGCCGTTGCTGAGGCTGGCTTTGAACTCGCGATTCTCCTGTCTCAGCCTCCCTAAGTGCTGGGATTACAGGCTTGAGCCACCGCGCCCGGCTC
>PVHX01036749.1:0-10610 GCA_004024805.1 Geosciurus inauris
TTTGGTTTTTTGGGATTGGCTTACGTCACTTAGCATAATGCTTTCCAATTCCATCCATTTGCCTGCAAATGCCATAATTTTATTCTCTTTTATTGCTGAATAATATTCCATTGTGTATATGTACCACAGTTTCTTTATCCATTCATCTATTGAAGGACATCTGGGTTGCTTCCACAGTTTTGCAATTGTGAATTGTGCTTCTATAAACATTGAAGTGGCTGCTTTACTGTAGTGTGCTGTTTTTAAGTCTTTAGGCCAAGGAGTGAGATAGCTGGGTCAAATGGTGGTTCCATTCCAAGTTTTTTTAAGCAGTCTTCATACTGCTTTCCAGATTGGTTGCACCAATTTGCAATCCCACCAGCAATGTTTAAGTGTACCTTTTTCTCCACATCCTTGCCAGCACTTATTGTTGCTGGTATTTTGGATAGCTGCCATTCTGACTGGGGTGAGATGAAATCTGAGGGTAGTTTTGATTTGCATTTCTCTAATGGCTAGAGACGTTGCCTTACTCCTCTTTTTCAGATCAAGCACAAAGAGGTTAAATCTCCTAAAGTCACCCTCCAAGGTCAAATGATAGATTTGGATTCGTACCTTAATTCCACTGGCATTCTTTCCTCTGTTGCTTTACTAAAAAAATATTTTAACTACATAATGTTGATAATATAGTTTGGTCAGCAACCTGCTCTTTTACGTATTAGGTGCCATCAATTTTCATCACATTCCTTCTATCCCCAAGCAGTGGGAAGAAATGCATTCAAAATGTTTTTTTTTTTTTTTTTTTTTTTTTGCCTCCAAACTTTTTTTTCCAACTTCCATACATGGTAAAATGCACAAGTATTAAACTAAAGTGAGTGTTACTTATAATGATTAATTGGTTGTACCCAGCCTTACTAACTGGAGGTATCATGAAGTTGTGTTTTTCATGTGATTCTCAGGTTCCCAATTCTTCCCTCAGAAGTTCATTGTGCCTGTCAGTTTTGAACTTCACCTGAGCTCTGAAAACAGCAATCTTTTTGTACTGTGGGAAACAGCTTGCTGCAGACAGCCATCTTTCCCCATGTGGTTTAGAGAAGACTTGCTGTTCATGCTTGACTCTCAGGATGCTGTAAGATTCACAACGGCTACCTTTTTACCTTGACAAGACCAAACACAGACCCTCCGGTTCCCATGCTTTGTCTTATGAACGATTAGCTGCACTGTTGTGCCCTTGAAACCAGCTAGACACAGAGACAAACAATTCCTATTAAGTTGATTGAGACTTCTGATTGCAAAATCAATCCCAATTGTAAACTACCCCATCTATATCTTGTTTATACCTACCTATAAAAGTATAAAACAAAGCTACTCTGCTGAGACATGCTGATCTTCATATCTGGGATGCTCCCCTTGTTACAATAGCCTAATAGAATTAACTTCTCTCGTTCAGGTTTTGTGTTTGATGAGCCAGATCAGTTTTCATAAATAAACTTTCATTTCTCCTCCTGGCCCACAAGGGATAAATGCATGTGGGTATGTGTACATGTGTGCACGTGTGTGTGTGTGTGTGTGTGTGTGTGTGTGTAGCATCAATGTCCAAAAAAAGAAGTTTAGAAGTTATGTTAAATATGAGTAGCATACCTCAATTTACAAGAGAAAAACTCTATGTTCAGTTTATGTTGGTGCTACCATCAGAAAGTCAGAAGCACATTGATGTTCCTTAGAAGAAAGAAATCTGCCAGTTTTTGCCATTTATGTTTCATGCTGGGAACCAAGATAATTTTATGGCTGTGTGTATCTAGTTTTTCTTTCATTTTGGGGGCTGGGTTTATATAATCATTGTGCTTTGTGTATTGCTCCTATCACCTGTCATAGATGGAACCTTATATAACTGTAGCATTATGAGGTCAGATCTCTATTAAATGTAAATGCCAAGCAGCAGCAGTCTGAAAAATCACCCCTAAAATTTTCATTTAGCAACTATCTTTCTCCCTTTACCCCTATGTACTCAAGGACACAATATGTAAATATATATATATAAAAATATATTTCCGTCTGTCATCTTGCTTGCTCAGTTTCTGAGCTTTGAGAGTATAGAATTAAGGTAAGCAAGAACCAGTATGGGGCTGTTTATAAATAGAAGGGAAAACAGGATACTGATTAAAGGAAAGAGGAGGTGGTGTGTGTGTGTGTGTGTGTGTGTGTGTGTGTGTGTGAGAGCATGCAATAGGAAAATCACAATTTCTATGTGACTCAGTTCTTTTTACACAGAACTCTGCATATAGTAAACTTCCAGAAACTATCTAAAATAGAATAATAGCTTCCAATTTTTTAAAAAAAATTTGTTTGTTCTGGTAGTTGGGATAGAATCCAGGGGTGCTTTACCAGTGAGCTACATCCCCTGACCTTTTTATTTTTCATTTTGAGACAGGGTCTTGCTAAATTGCTGAGGCTGGTCTCTAGCTTTCCAACTTCCTGCCACAGCCACTTGAATCACTGGGATTATTAGCATGCACAACCACACATGGCTGAGCCAAGTTTTTAGAGGGGAAAAGGAGGAGGTAGGGATGTAGAATAGGCCTTGTGCCTCAAGACTTCTAGCACCCTCAAGAATCCCTCCATGTCCAGGCACCAAGTAGGCCTTGCTCTTGTTGCTAAGGATCTTGGAGATGTCAAAGTCACCAATCTTAACAACCCTGTGGTGTTTGTCAAGAAGAGTGTTGTGGGTCTTGAGGTCCTGATGCAGGAGGAGGTGGGTATGCACATGAGGCAGGGCAAGCAGAATCTGCACAAAAAGTGTAGGATGGTCTCTTCCTCCAGCAGGGAATTGCTGCACTTTTGTGTGGACACTGCCACCTGGTGTGTACTCCATTGCAATCCTGAGGGCCTTGTCCTCTAGGAATTTCTCATAGTACTCGGTGACCTTGGGGTGACTGAGCAGCTTGAGCATCTGACACTCATTCTGGGCTGCTTGCCATTCATCCTGGGTCATCTGCTCCCCTGGAATCTGCTTGATGATCACCAGCTTCTGGTCAGCCTTGTGCAGGCACAGGTGTACACCCAACGGCATCTTTCCCCACCATTTGGATCTGCTCATACTTCTCTATCTCATTTCTCAGAACACCATTTCCAGAATCTCAAGTGTTTTTAAAACTTAGTGAAAGCATTTTTTAAAGAAGATATTGTAAGAAGTGAAATTTTAATTACAAAATAAAACCTTTGGACAAGGAGCCTGAATATCTGTGCACTCTGGAGAAGACAGTTTGAAAACCAGTTAGAAATTCCAGCTCAGTGAGAGTATATGCTGTTAATTTTTAAAATTAAAGAACAAATTATCATTGATTTTTTTCTTACTATAAAGGCAGCATATATTTATCTGGGGAAAATTAAAAATATAAATAAGTACAGAATACTCATGATCTCAGTGCTCTGTAATAAACTTGACTAATAATGCTGTTAACATTTTCTCATATACTTAACTAATTTTTAAGTATGTCAATGTTTTAATATGATAATGCCATAGATTTTTTTTTTTCTGGCTCATGGAAAGTCAGTGTCATTATAGGCTCAAGAGCCATCCTGTGTCATAGGCACGTTAAGCTGTGATCTCCAGGTTATTGAAAAAGTGAATTCTCTTTGAGATTTTTTTCCCTTAAAGTTTCCTGCTATCTGTCACATCAAAGGTAATGATCTTTCTCTTCATTTCTTATACCTGAGTAAATGCTTTGGCTCCACTGGCTTCGGTTCATAAATACCCAAGCAAATGAATAATCCAAATGGTCTAATTAAATTGTGCTACGTTCTGCTTCCTCTGTCAGAAAGTGTAGCACCAGGCTCCACATCAGGAGGTGTAGTGGTTGCAGGGACAAAATGACAGGCTCCAAATAGCTCCCTGGGGGTCTTGAAAGGTCTCCACCATTTTGTTAGGGGCTGTCACTCTGAATGAATCAAGAGGTTATTTATTCATCTGAACCTATGGTTTCTGTTGGATCAATTTACTAGGTGAGCCCAGGACACTAATAAAGTGGGGCAGAAATTGGGGTTTGAAATTAACTGTTAAGTAAATTTATGCTCATTGTGCATTTGCCCAGATAACTGAGAATTACACTTTTTTCTAAGGAAAGAACAGTTCTGGTTTGGGGGAGATAAGAGCATTAATGAAATAGGAGGGAACGGGATTTCTAAGCAACTCTCACCACTTCCACCTCAAGCAGTTAGGGGAGTGGGGTCCAGGTCTGCTATAGCAAAGCCAAGCTACAAATCACCTACTTGACTTCAAAAAGCGCCAAGTCCGTTCTGCTTTATGTTTTAAACTCTTGACCTGTGATCATTATCACATAAGAACCATATCAATTACCATAACTGTAATTGCATTGCTTTTAATATTATCTAGAAAAATTACACACATTAATAGTGGAGCTTTTTATCTCTGTTGAAGAACAATGACTCCTACAAATTTATTATACTGTGGAAGTAGATGATTTTTGTTTCAGTTCTTTGCAAAAGAAACACCAGCCTCAAAGTATCATTTAAAAATTGTTTTGGGGAGAAATACATTACGTTTCTTCAACAGCAAGATCTTTTAGTGCAGGAGTAATTTCACATTATAGAAATGCAAATGCTTTTTCCTACAGGATAAATGCACTTGTCTTCTGACTGATGATCAGCTTTTTTATCTGGTGGGGGTGTGAAAAGCCCAGTTTAACTACTTATATGTTTTGTTTTACAAAGCTTTATATTTTCCATGCTCTTTCATTTTGCCTGTGGGCTATAACAACTTAAAATAATTATTTTAATATCTGGAATTGATAAGAGCAGTCTAGAAAGAAATACTGTGTTGTTTGCATTCTATCTCCACTTAGAAGGTAATGACTGTAATAAGACTGAACTCGTATGTGAATTAATCACACAGCCTGCTTTGTCTTTCCAGAAGAATTCTCTTTTTGAACGACATACTGAAAAAACACTGCAAATTTGTAGATTGTACTTGTTTTGGTGGTAAATAGGTTTGTTGAAGAGATAGCGACTATTTTTGTTGAGGACCACCATGTTAAAGTAGTATTTTAAGGTTCTGGTTATAAAATGGGTTTTTAATTGTTCTGTAGTTTCTAAGGCCATCTGGAGCTATATGTTAGTTTTCCCTGATATGTCAAAGAAGATTATGCTCTTACAGAAAGAAACAATATATTGCCTTTCTTTTCAAATGTCTTTTCCTGTAGATTTTTTTTTTTCTTTCTCCAACTTTTCCCCTCAACATGATCTTTCCTACAAGGATTTATTTTGAGTTTTTTTTCTCAGTGATATTTTGCTCCATGAGAAATAATAATCATAAACACAACCACAAATCATCACGCTTTGCTGAATTTTATGTTTGAGCATAACTTATTATTCTGAGAAATTATTAAGGTGAAGGTAAAATTCACATAACATTAAATTAGCCAATTTTGTTGAGCAATTCTGTGGCACTTGGTACATTCACAATGTTGTACAAACACCACCTCTACCCAGTTTCAAAATATTTTCATCATCCCAAAGGGAGGCCTCTACCTATTAAACTGTTATATTCCATTCCCTCAAATCCCTTGCTACTTACTGGCAACCACTTGTGTACATTCTGTCTCTGTGGACTTAGTCTTCTGGATGTTTCAGATTGATGGAAGCACGCCATGTTCATCTTTTTAGGTTTGGCTTCTTTCACTTGATGTGATTTTTGAGGCTCATCAATGTTGTAGCATGTATAAGCACTTAATTTCTTTTTGTGATTCAATAATATTCCATTTTTTTGTATCACCCACTGATATACACTGGTGTGTTTCTGCCTTTTGGCTATTGTGAATGATGCTGCTATGGTTACGCATATATATGTACTTGTTTGGTAGATGTTTTTAGCTTTTTTGAGCATATACCCATCCATGGAACTGCTGGATCACAGGGTGATTCAAAATTTAATTTTTGAGAGAGAGAATTTTAAAATTTTAATCTGGACAAATTTTATATCAGTAGTTCTAGTTAGACCACTTGTTGTACTTGATTTGTCTTATGGCTCAATAGGCAAATTTAGGTGAAAAGCAAGCTTATAAAAATAAAAACCCAACCAAGATGATCCCAAATGGAGAATAAAACTCTATCTTCTTCATTAAAAATAAAAAGGAGTATCAGGTAGAAACTGCAGTGAAGGAGATATGTAGTAGAACAGCAGTGTAACCTCCAGGATTGGTAATCTGGGGCACAGGGCAAGACCATGTCCTCGGCTGGGATCATCATGGTGGTAGAGGCCCTCTCTGCCATAACTCTAGTCCTGCAGTCATTCTTTATGATGCTAGATCAAGAGCTGTCTTAGTATTGACCATTTGTGCCCAGCAATAGGCATTTTCTTATCGTTTGTTCCAAACACCAACAGCCCTCCTCCTTAACAGCCCTCCTCCAACCAGGGCTGCTCTTAACTGCAGCCTGAGCAATCACAACAGTCCCCAGCAACATTTTCAAGGTGTTAGCCGTTCTGCCTTAAATAACCCAGTGTGACTCTGCATGTGCTAAATTGAGAGGAGGAGCACCTTGTCTATACTAACATCTTTCCTCTGGGAAATGCATTTCTCTTCCCTCAAGGGCACGGTCCAGTTACAAAAACCTGTAGTGTACATGACTAAACTCAACAGTGAACATCTCATTTGGAACTGTTTATATTTAGATATAGAATGATCTCCCATTTTTCTCCAAAAGCAAAGATTGAATACTTGCCTTACATTGAAGTAACAAAAGGAGATATCCAGGTAGTTTTTCCAAACATAGGATGGCTCCAAAGGACTTCCAAAATAAATGTTCAGAAGCTCCACAAATGGTGGCTCATTTCTTAAAATCATATAAACAGTAATCAAGTACTTCACAGATCATCAGATGATTGGCTGATGATGGCTCTAGTAGTAAAGAAGCTGCAATTTCATGATTTCCCTCATTTAAAAGGAAAATCAGTATTACTTATGAGGAAAGAAGAGTATGTTTAAGTTTTCCTAGTACTGTGAGTTTGGATTTTATTCAGAGTATAGATTTTTTCCTTTTCTTTTTTATGGTACTGAGGATTGAACCCAGTGGCATGCTACCATTAAGCTACATTCCAAGCCCTTTTTATTTTGTATTTTGAGACAAGGTCTTACTAAGTTGTTCAGGCTGGCCTCAAACTTGCAATCCTCCTGCTTCAGCCTCCTAAGTAGCTGGGATTACAGACAGGCATGTGCTACCCAACTCATACTATTGTGTTTCTCATGAAGGATTTAAGAGGAACTACTGGAAGTAGCTATCTTTAAAGTTTTAACTTTGTATTTTATGAGAAGAATGAATGCATGCATAACTCTAAAAATTTTACAATAGCATTGTAAGTGTCTCTCATCCTTTTTTTCCTCAGGAAGTGCTGCCCATCTCCTTCAGAGATTGCAGGGATATTCATTTGTCAGCATGGAGTAATAATATGGGTCTTATTGCTTCTTATTCTGATGCATAGGGCATCTAGGAGTAAGAGAGACACATAGAGATAGAGAGAGAAAGAGAGAGGGGGAGAGGGAGAGAAAGAGAGATTGAGAGAAGTCAGGGACAAGATATAGCCCAAGGCTCTACAATAACCTTCTTTCAGTCATGTCCTACCTGCCTACAGTTACCATCCAGTAGTCCCAGCTATCAATGGATTAATCCAACAAGTGAATTAGTCCACCGATGAGGATATGACCCTAATAATTTCCTGGAAGCCCTATCTCTGAACCTTACTGTAGTAGGGATCATATTTGTAAAACATAAGCTTCTGGGGGGACATTCTAGATCCAATCCATGACACCAGGTGTCCCTTAATTCTTTTTTTTTTTTTTTTTTTTTAGTTATTTTATTTAAATGCATTTCAAGTCATAGTATATAACCAGAGCTCAGTTTTTCCATTTCTCTGGTTGCAAACCAGATAAAGTCACACGATTTGTGTCTTCGTACATGCACCAGGGGTAGTAATGACCCTCTCAATCAACCATCATTACTATACCCATTCCCCTTTCCTTCCTCCCCCCTCCCCCCTGCTGCATCCAGAGTTCCTGCATTTCTCCTGTGTTTCTCGTTCCCACCCCCCTTATGTATCCTCATCCACTAATCAGAGAGAACGTTCGGCATTTGGTTTTTTGGGATTGGCTTACTTCGCTTAGCATAATGTTCTCCAATTCCATCCATTTGCCTGCAAATGCCATAATTTTATTTTCTTTTATTGCTGAATAATATTCCATTGTGTATATGTACCACAGTTTCTTTATCCATTCATCTATTGAAGGGCCTCTGGGTTGCTTCCATAGTTTTGCAATTGTGAATTGTGCTGCTATAAACATTGAGGTGACTGCTTTATTGTAGTGTGCTGTTTTTAACCTTAATTCTTAATACATGTATTATGTTGGGTTATTTCCTGGAGGAATGGATTTTCCAGTCCATTATTTTTCCATTTTAACATATTGTGGCTCTGAGTTGTATATTTCTTCTGGCTTTATTCATACTTCTGTTTTGGGGGTTGATTATAGAGCACAGAAAGGAAATGTTTACTATTATTAATTTATTTAAAGTATTTCATTCTCAAATCATTATTCTTTAAAATAAAAGCATAAAGATAAATTGTGTTCACAAATTTGTTAGTTATTTATCTTTACTGTGGATGTTAGCCTGTACTTCTCTTATGAGATGTGTGTTTTCAGTTGACAATAAGAGATAATAGTATGCCAAAAGCTGGTTCTGCTAAAGTAGCTGTAGTTATATAAACATTGAAAATTTATTCCTGAGACCATTTTTAATATAGTAACCTAACTTAAATGAGCAGTTATGTCAGTAAATAAAAATTGAAATGAATTAATCATTTAAAATTTGTCTATTAAGTCCTAGGCTCTGAGACTAAAGAAAAGAATGACTGAATCCTTTTAAAAAAGAAGAAGCCAGAAGTTCATACCTAGTCAAAACTTTTCAAAACTTCCAAGTCAAGGGGAGTTTCTGCTTTCTGCTGTTTGCATACAAGTTCTTAGGATGCAGGTTCCTCTGCCTGTGATACTCACTCTTCTGCAATACCATTATAACCAGATGGCATTGACATTGACACTGGTGAATATATTTTAATGATAGAAATTGCAGTTATGTAACTCAGAAGTCCAGGAAATACTGCATTTAAACTTTTTTTTTTTCTGGAAATCAACTTGATTTCAGTTGGAGCCCCCAACCTAAGGGTATGCAATTCAACCTCACTAAATCTTGAGCCCTCCAAGTGCTGCAATCTTAGGTAATTTTAATGTTGTCAGGCCCTCCTGGGTCATATGTCTTTTGCACACAGTGACTCCCTATGAGGACATAATTGTCCAGGACCATATGGTCTCTTTGGATCTGGTGGGCTTAATGTTTTTGGATTATACTTGGCACATTGTATGGTGTTATGGTTTAGATATGAGGTGTCCCCTCAAAGCTTGTGTGTGAGACAATGCAGGAAAGTTTAGTGGTGAAAATATTGGGTTATGAGAGCATTAACCTAATCAGTACATTAATCTAATGATAGGGATTAACTGGGTGGTAACTGTAGGCGGTTAAGGTGTGACTAGAGGAGGTGGGTCATTGGGGGTAAGCCTTTGTGGTATATATTTTGTCCCTGGTAGGCTAAGTCTCTCTCTGCTTCCTGATTGTAATGTCCTGAACTATTTTTTTTTTCTCCCACTCTTCCACCATGATGTTCTGCCTCATCTTGGGGCCAAAACAATGGAGTCAGCCAGACCAATGGACTAAGTAAGATCTCTAAAGCTGTGAATCCCCAAATAACCTTTTCCTTCTCTAAAATAGTTCTTTTTTTTTTAATTTTTTAATTTTATTTTATTTTTCTCAAAAGTTGCATTTTAATACATGTTATCAAACATAACAGAAAAAAACAAATTTTCAGAAGCTGTACACACTGTTCACTGAAAACATTTGTTGAGGCAAATAGAAAAAAAATTGTTACAATCATAATTTTTCTAACTAGTACAAAATTATAAGCAGATTACATTCTTCATATTAAACACCTTTATATGCACTTTCAATGAACAGTATATACATATATACATACATATATATTTTATCAACCATCTTTACTATACTCATTCCCCTTTCCTGCCCCCTGCCTCCCCCATGTCACGTCCAGTGTTTCTCTATTTCTCTTATGTTTCCCATTCCCACCTCCCTTATTCATCAGCATCCACTAATCAGAGAGACCATTCGGCATTTGGTTTTTTGGGATTGGCTTACGTCACTTAGCATAATGCTTTCCAATTCCATCCATTTGCCTGCAAATGCCATAATTTTATTCTCTTTTATTGCTGAATAATATTCCATTGTGTATATGTACCACAGTTTCTTTATCCATTCATCTATTGAAGGACATCTGGGTTGCTTCCACAGTTTTGCTAATTGTGAATTGTGCTTCTATAAACATTGAAGTGGCTGCTTTACTGTAGTGTGCTGTTTTTAAGTCTTTAGGGTATAGGCCAAGGAGTGGGATAGCTGGGTCAAATGGTGGTTCCATTCCAAGTTTTTTAAGCAGTCTCCATACTGCTTTCCAGATTGGTTGCACCAATTTGCAATCCCACCAGCAATGTTTAAGTGTACCTTTT